>PVJI01030373.1:0-14282 GCA_004026765.1 Micronycteris hirsuta | reverse complement strand
AACAACAATAAAATAATTAAAAAAAAAAAAAAAACTACCAGCACGCAAAAGCCCTGGACCTGATGCTTTCACAGGAGAATTCCACAAAGCATTTAAGGAAGAGCTAACCATTAACCTTCACTGAGTATTCCAAAAAATCCAAAATGATGGAAGACTCCCACACTCTTTTTATGAAGCCAGCATCATCCTAAGCCCCAAACCAGATAAAGACACAACAAAGAAGTAAAACTTTAGGCCAATATCGCTGATGAACATAGATGCTAAAATCCTCAACAAAATATTGGCAAACTGCATCCAGCAATACATTAAAAAGATCATTCACCATGACCAAGTAGGTTTCACCTCAGGGATGCAAGGATGGTACAATATTTGCAAATCAATAAACGTAATACATCACATAAACAAAAGGAAAGACAACGATCACGTGGTCATATCAATAGATGCAGAAAAAGTATTCGATAAGGTACAGCATCCATTTATGATAAAAACACTTAGCAAAGTGGGAATAGAGGGAGCATTCCTCAACATAATAAAGGCCATATATGAGAAACCTACAGCCAACATTGTACTCAATGGACAAAAACTAAAATCTTTCCCACTAAGATCAGGAACAAGAAAAGTTTGTCCACTATCACCACTTCTATTCAACATAGTACTAGAAGTTTTAGCCATAGCAATCAGACTAGAAAAGGAAATAAAAGGCATCCAAATTGGAAAGTAGGAAACAAAACTGTCGTTGTTTGCAGATGACATGATAGTGTACTTAGAAAATCCTATAGACTCCGCCAAAAAACTACTCAACCTAATAATTGAATTTAGCAAAGCAGTGGGATACAAAGTCAACATCCAGAAATCAAAGGCATTTTTGTATACCAACAGTGAAACAGCAAAAACAGAAATCAGGAAAAAACTCCCATTTGATATAGCAACAACAACAACAAAATACCTGGGAATAAACCTAACCAAGGAGGTAAAAGACCTGTACTCAGAAAAGTACACAACACTGAAGAAAGAAATCATGGAAGACACAAACAAATGGAAACATATACCATGCTCATGGATTGGAAGAATCAACATCATCAAAATGTCCATACTTCCCAAAGCAATTTATAGATTCAATGCAATCCCTATCAAAGTACCAATGGCATATTTCATGGAGATAGAACAAACACTTCAAAAATTTATATGGAACCATAAACGACCCCGAATATCAGCTGCAATTTTGTGAAAGAAGAGCAAAGCAGGAGCGATCACAATTCCTGATATCAAACTATATTACAAGGTCACTGTAATCAAAACAGCTTGGTACTGGCATAAAACCAGACAGATAGACCAATGGAACAGAATAGAGAGCCCAGAAATAAACCCAAGTCTCTATGGCCAATTAATTTTTGACAAAGGGAGTAGCAGATAAAATGGAGTAAAAATAGCCTCTTCAACAAATGGTGTTGGGAGATCTGGACAGCTACATGCAAACAAATGAAACTCGAGCACCAACTTACACCATACACAAAAATAAATTCAAGGTGGATAAAAGACTTAAATGTAAGTCATGACACCATAAAAGTTCTAGAGGAAAACATCGGTAGGAAATCTCAGAAATTCCATACAGCAACATCTTCACTGATATGTCCCCTAGAGCAAGGGACATAAAGGAAAGAATAAACAAACAGGACCTCATCAAAATAAAAAGCTTCTGTATAGCTAAAGAAAACAGTATTAAAGTAAAAAGAGAACCAACCATATGGGAAAACGTATTTGCCAATGGTACCTCAGACAAGGGTCTGATCTCCAAAATCTATACAGAACTCATGACTCCACTCCAGGAAGACAAAAAATCCAATTAAAAAATGGGTGAAAGACTTGAACAGGAACTTCTCCAAGGAGGACATACAGAGGGCCCAGAGACATATCAAAAGATGCTCAGCATCACTAGCCATCAGAGAGATGCAAGTTAAAACCACAATGAGATACCACCTCACACCAGTCAGACCAGTCAGAATGGCCACCATAAACAGAGCAACAGATAGGTTTGGAGAGGATGTGGAGAAAAGGGAACCCTAGTGCACTGTTGCTGGGAATGCAGACTGGTGACACCACTGTGGAAAACAGTATGGAATTTCCTCAGAAAATTGAAAATGGAACTGCCTTTTGACCCAGCAACTCCACTGCTGGGATTATACCCTAAGAGCCCTGACACACCAATCCAAAAGAACCTATGCACCCCAATGTTCATAGCAGCACAATTTACAATAGCCAAGTGCTTGAAGCAACTTAAGTGCCCATCAGTAAGCGAATGGATCAAAAAACTATGGTACATTTACACAACAGAATTCTATGCAGCAGAGAGAAAGAAGGAGCTTATATCCTTTGCAACAGCATGGATGGAACTGGAGAGCATTATGCTGAGTGAAATAAGCCAGGCAGTGAGGAACAAATAGCATATGATCTCACCTTTAACTGGAATATAATCAACAAAAGAAAAAAGCAAGCAAAATATAACCAGAGACACTAAAATTAAGAACAGTCTAACAATAGCCACAAGGGAGCGGGGAAGATACCGTGGGGAGAAGGGTTTTCAGGAACCGCTATAGAGGACACATGGACAAAACCAGGGGAGGGAGGTGCGGCTGGAGGGGAAGGGAGGAGGGGAGGGGAGAGGATGCAAATAACTGTAATTGAACAAAAAATTAAAAAAAATAAAATCTGTCTATCTTTTTTTGGTACGCCTGTATTACTATGACGTTCCCTCTCAGGACTGCCTTCGCTGTGTTTCATAGATTTTAGACTGTTCTATTTAATTTTCATTTGTTTCCAGAAACTTTTTGATTTCTTCCTTGATCTCATTATTAACCCATTCAGTTTAATGACGTGCTATTCATTCTCCATGAATTTGAGTGTTTTTGAGTTTTTTTTCTTGAGGTTGGTTTCTAGTTTCAAGCCCCTTGTGGTCCAAGAAAATGCTTGATATAATTTCAATTTTCTTGAATTTCTTGAAGCTTGTTTTGTGTCCTATCATATAGTTTCTCTTTGAAAGTGTCTCATGTGCTTTAGAAAAGAATATGTATTTTGCTTCTTTGATATGAAAAGTTCTA
Organism: Micronycteris hirsuta; assembly: GCA_004026765.1. Lineage (NCBI taxonomy): Eukaryota > Metazoa > Chordata > Mammalia > Chiroptera > Phyllostomidae > Micronycteris > Micronycteris hirsuta. Next base: position 11,187 of record PVJI01030373.1, on the reverse strand, counting down.
TGTTTATCAATCAAGTCCATTTGATCTAGTGTATTGTTCAATGCCAAAATATCCTTGTTGATATTTTATTTGGGGGATATATCCATTGTTGACAGTAGGCTGTTAAAATCCTTTACTATAAGTGTGTTGCTGTCTATATCTCTCCTGAAGTCCTCCAAGATTTTGCTTATATATTTGGGTGCTCCTACATTGGGTGCATACATGTTTGCAAGGTTTATGTCTTCTTTTTTTAGTTTAATTTTTAGTATATTTTATTGATTATGCTATTATAATTGTCCCATTTTCCCCACTTTATTCCCCTCCACCTAGCACCCCCCCATTCCCCACCCCTTAGTTTTTGTCCATGGGTCATACACATAAGTTCTTTGGCTTCTCCATTTCCTATACTATTCTTACCCCACCCCGTCTGTTTTCTACCTACCATTTATGCTACTTATTCTCTGTACCTTTTCCCTCTCTCTCCCCCTACCACTCCCCTCTTGATATCCCTCCCTGTCTTATATAAATCCCTTTAACATTTTATATAATAAAAACTGGGTGATGATGAACTCCTTGAACTTGACCTTATCTGAGAAGCACTTATCTGCCCTTCCATTCCAAAAGAAAGTTTTGCTGGATAGAGTATTCTTGGATGTAGGTCATTGCCTTTCATGACTTGGTATACTTCTTTCCAGCCCCTTCTTGCCTGAAAGGTCTCTTTTGAGAAATCAGCTGACAGTCTTATGGGAATTCCTTTGTAGGTAACTGTCCTCTTTTCTCTTGCTGCTTCTAAGATTTTCTCCTTATTTTTAATCTTGGGTAATGTAATGATGATGTGCCTTGGTGTGTTCCTCTTTGATTCCAACTTCTTTGGACTCTCTGAGCTTCCTGGACTTCCTGAAAATCTATTTCCTTCACCAGCTTGGGGAAGTTCTCCTTCATTATTTGTTCAAGTAAGTTTTTAATGTGTTGCTCTTCCTCTTCTTCTCCTGGTACCCCTATAATTCAGATGTTAGAACATTTAAAGGTGTCTTGGAGGTTTCTAAGCCTCTCCTCATTTTTTTGAATTCTTGTTTCTTCATTCTTTTCTGGTTGAATGTTTTTTTCTTCCTTCTGGTACACACCATTGATTTGAGTCCTAGTTTCCTTCCCATCACTATTGGTTCCCTGTACATTTCCCCTTATTTCTCTTAGTGTAGTCTTAATTTTTTCATCTAATTTGCGACCAAATTCAACCAATTCAGTGAGCATCCTGATTACCACTGTTTTGACCTGTGCATCTGACAGGTTGGCTATCTCTTTGTGGCTTAGTTGTATTTTTTCTGGAGTTTTGATCTCCTCTTTCAATTGGGCCATTTTTTCCCTCAGTGTGCCTGTTATGTATAAAGGATGGATCCTTAGGTGTTCACCAGGGTGGGGTAACCCATATCGTTGTGTTGTGATGCTGCCTGTGGGGAAGGGGTCTGAGAGGGAACAATAGCACTTGCTCTGCTCTCTGCCAGCTTTCAGTCACTTCCCCCACTACTCACAAGCAAAGTGGGCCTGTCTGTGCTGATTCCCAGGTGGGTGGGCTTGTGTACATTCTAAATACCTGTGAGGCTGGGAGTTTCTCCTGCCTCAACCCCCACAGATATTTTCAATTGGTGGTTTGAAGCTTTATTTCCCCATGATGGAGCCCTGGGTTGCATGGTCTGTTTCACTCCCCAGCTTTTTCTCCCAGTTTATATGCATGAGAATGAGGGACCGCCCGGTCCACCAGTCTCGGCCCTGCTGGGTCCAGGTCAGCCAGCCGAGGGTTTCGCTGGGTGCGCCAGCTATGGGTCTCTCCAGGCAGCTGCAGTGTTTCCCTCACCACTCCACAAACTGCTGTCTCTCCATGTGGTCTCCGCCCAGCTCTGCCCCACTTACCGGTCTGGATGAATGTGTCTTCTTTAACTCCTTGGTTGTTGGACTTCCATACAGTTTGATTTTCTGTCAGTTCTGGTTGTTTTTTTGTTTTTAAATTGTTGTTTTCCCTCTTTTAGTTGTGCGAGGAGGCACAGTGTGTCTACCTACGCCTCCATCTTTGCCGGAAGTCCTGTTTATGTCTTCTTGATGGATTCTTCCCTTGAGTATTATGAAGTGTCCTTCTGGGTCCGTTTTTATGGCCTTGTTTTGAAGTCTATTTGATTGGATGTAAGTATTGCTACCTTGGCTTTTTTTCCCCTGTCCATTTGCTTGGAATATTTTTTCCAACCCTTCACTTTCAGTCTGTGTAGGTCTTTTGTTCTGAGATGGGTCTTTTGGAGGCAGCATATGTATGGGTCATTTTTTATTATCCATTCAGCTAGCCTATGTCTTTTGATTGGAGCATTTAACCATTTACATTTATGGTTATTATTGATAGGTACTTATTCATTGCCATTAAGCCCCTTTGTACTTTTGTACTTTTGTACTCTCTCTCACTCTTTTACTTCTTCTTCTTAAAGCAGTCCCTTTAGCATATCTTGCAGTGCTGGTTTGGTGGAATTGTATTCTTCTAGCCTTCTTTTGTCTGGGAAACTCCTTATTTTACCTTTCATTGTAATTGAGAGCATTGCTGGGAAGAGTAGTCTTGGTTTTAGGCCTTTGCTTTTCATTACTTGGGATATTGCTTGACACTCCTTTCTGGATTATAGTGTTTCTGTTGAGATTTCAGCTGCTAGCCTTATCAGAACTCCCTTGTGTGTTACTCCCTGTTTCTCCCTTGCTGCCTTTAAGATTCTCTCTTTGTTTTCGAATTTCGCCAGTTTAATTATGATATGTCTTGGAGTGGGCCTCTTTGGGTTCTTCTTGATTGGGACCATCTGTGCTTCCTGGACTTGCATGACTTTTTCGCTCATTAAATTAGGGAAGTTTTCCATGATTACTTTTTCAAACAGGTTTTCTATCCATTGCTTCTCTTCTTCTCCTTCTGGTATCCATACTATATGAATATTATAACATTTCACGTTGCCTGCAGTTCTCTTAGGTGCTCCTCTTTCTTTTTGAGTCTTTTTTTCTGTGCTTGCTCTTTCTGGGAGTTTTTTTTCTACCTTGTCATCCAGCTTGCTAATTCAATCCTCTGCTTCATGTAGTATGCTTTTCATTCCTTCTTCTTTGTTCCTCAATTCAGAAACTGTATTCTTCATTTCCTCTTTTTTGTTGTTGTTGATAGTTTTTATGTCCCTTTTTCCTGCTGATATAGTTTGTAGCAAGTTCATTATAGCTTCCCTGTAGTTTTTGGTAATTCTCACTGAGCTCATTGAGCTTTCTTATAACCATTTTTTGGAACTCAATATCTGATAGTTTACTTGCCTCTATTTCATTTAGTACTCCTTCTGAGGATTCCTTCTTTCCTTCGATGAGGTTTGTTTCTTTGTCTTCCCACTATTTGTGAAATTCTTATTTGCTTCTGCTTCTTAAATCGATCTGTTTTGACTCCATGACTTTGTGGTGTGAACTTCTACGGTAGGAGACCTGTAAGATTCAGTAGTGCAGTCTTTTTGATCTCCTGAATTTTATGCTCTTGGGATGCCCTTTATGCCATTTACTTTGGCTCTCTGGATATAATTGGGTTTCAATTTTGGGGGTCCTTCCCTCCAGCTGGTTGACTGAAGGTCATTCCACCTACCACATCTTGTATGCTGTTGTGAAAGTACTGCCAGAAGAAAACCACAAACCCCAGGAAACAAACTCACACCTGCAAAAATAACTAACCCCCACAATCCCACTATCAACAGCAAATGAACCAGTATTAATAAGGGCGTAAATATATTAAGACTATTATAAAAAAGGAGAGTAAATGTGAGATTACCTACTGAAATAAAAATGATTTTGAGAAGGTAGAGGGAGGAGTACTAAAAAGAGTTTGGAGTCAGAACAATTCAAAGAGCAAAATTAAAATTTACATCATAAATAAAAAAGGGAATGAAATAGGTAGAATGGAGTATGAGTAGGGAACCATATAATATTAGGTTTAAACAGAAATAAAATATAAAACATAAAATAAACATTGTGTTTAAACATAAAATAAATTGAGAGAGAGGAAAAAAGGAAGGAAAAATAAATAATAAAAATTAGGAGCCAAATTGGAGAGAAAGATCCATCACAGCACTATCAAATACAAATGAGGTAAAAATAATATAGAGGGGATGGGACTAAGAAGGGAAAAAGGAAGAAAGAAAAGCTTAAGAGATTTCTAGAGTAATGGGAAGTGATTTTGAAATGATATAGGGAGAGAGAATACTAAGAGTATGGAATGAAAACCAGGCTAAGACAGGGAAAATTTTAAATTTGAGATTAAAAGGAAAAGAAAAAAGAGAAAAGAAGAATAAGGAAAAGTAAAGGGGCAGGATGAAAGTGAAAAAGAAGAAACAAAAAATGAATAAAGCAGGCTAAGTCAGGGCAAAATTAAAAATTTGTGATAAAAAAAAGAGTAGGCAACAGGACTGGTAAAATTTCAGATTTGAAATAAAAATTAATGAATACCTAGAGATAAAATTGAAAAAAAAATGCAACAACTACCCTATCCACAGTCAATGAGCAAAATTCGCTAAAGGTAGAGAGAGAATGCCGGTTTTTTAAGGCCAGGGAAAAAGGATGTGAAATGTCTATTGACAGGAAAGTTGTTTTTTTTTTAGTCTGGATGGGGGAGAAATAGTAAAAGTTTGAAAAGGAAACAAGTTGTAGCAGGAGAGAAAACATAATTTAAAATGAAAATCTTGAGAGGAAATAAGGTAAAATGGGGTAAGAGAAGGGAGGGGCAAAATACATTAATTGAAATAAACTATAGTATAAAATCTATTGATTTAATATGCACAAACTTGAAAGACAAGAAATGAATGTTAAAAAGCTATGCAGCAAAGAAAACTTAGCAAATCATGGAGAAGACCACAGTGAATTTCATCTCTGTAGCCTCTGATATTTATCACTGTTTTTTCTTTCTGGACCTGCCTCTGGTGACATCAGATGTTGAACACAGACAGCCTGTTCCAGGGATCTACTGCTTGTGGCTACCTCCTTCTGTTGTTAATTTAGTCATTCTGCACTCAGCAGTCAGACTTAAGCAACACAGAGCATGTCAGAATCCCTCCTGGGGTCAGAGCTATTGTTTCCCCTTAGGCTACTGCCACTCGGAGGGGAGTGGTCAGCCTGAGCACAGGGGCTGCTGCCCTATGGGGAATGGCTCAGCACTGGGATCCTGGCATCTACTCTTTCAGTTCTCTTCCCAAAGCTTCTGTCCCCAATCTCTCCTCAAGCATCTCTATTCCACTCTGTCCCCACCTTTGCCAGAGCCCAGGGTAAGTGGCTGCAAGTGAAAATTTGTGCATTGGCCCTTTAAGTGGTTCTTTGTATCTCCAGCCATCCATCTCTGGCAGAGAGCAATCCTGCTGCTTTTCACTGCTGGTTGTTTTCTGTGCACTTTTTGGGCTTTGGGGTTCTAGGCTGGGGGTCCCAGCTTAGGGTTTACACCCTACACTTCTTAAGGGGATCCAACCAGCTGCTTAATTATTCCTCCAGTGCTGTCACCTATGGGCTCCCAGCTGAGCAGGAGACAGTATAGGAATAACTTTGAGACTGCACTGCTGTTACTGGCCAGCGTCTGGTATCCTGGTTGCCAGGAAACACCTTTTATCGTTTAGGTGGATTGAATAGTAAACCAAGGCAGGAAGGAGGAAGGAGACATGTCTCGTGCACTAAACCAGTAGTCCTGATCCTGGTCTGATAATATTGCCAGGTGTTCCAACATCACAAGAAACACTATGTTAGCAAGGAAGGAGGGAAGTCCTTGAAATTCTATGTGGCATTTCCACTATCTGGGAAAGAAAGCCTTGAAACATCCCAGGGCCTGAAATGTGGGAGATGGTCCACAGTGCCCAAAGAAGCAGCCCACAAATAACTTTGGGTAACTGCCCCAACTTTAATTAACTGCCTCCTGTCAAGTATCTGTTTTGCGACAAGATGAACAAATAGAGTCTGGAGCAAGATAAGGATTCAGCTAATAGAACCCCCACACATACTTACATTTGGGTAGTCACATCCCCCCTGGAAAGCTGGCACCACATTTACCCATCAATCAATATGTAACTTCTTCACCCCCATGCCCCCAACTACATAAGTCCTTAGAACAAAGGACTCACTCTCTTGGTTCTTGAGTCTCTTGGCTCTCTGGCTACCTGGCCTCAGGCGACCCTGCTTCTGACCACTTGGGGCTCTCCACCTCAGCCTTCAGCTGCCCTTACTTTTGCCACCCTGCTTTGCCCTGACCCTCTGCCTTTCACCCCTCCCCACCTCCACCACTTTAGCTAGGCCTCTTCCATGGGAATGGATCATTAATAAACTCTGATTTCATACTAATAGATTTATTGATCTGTGATTCTTTACATGCATCAATAAGAAGAATCAGGTCTCTCCCATCAACACAGCCAGGCTTCTTGAGTCTCTGCGGCACTCCTTACCAATCAGGTTGTGCTGAAGCTGATTCTTTGGTCTGTCTGAGGCTATAAGGCTTCTCTCTTGCTATTGTTCATTTGTTTGTTCCAGATGATTTCTCCACAATGTAGTTGTAATTCCAGATTGGTCCTGGGAGGAGGTTAGTGTGACTTCCATTCACTCCTCTGCCATCCATCGTGTGCTCATCTTGTTTTAATTTTTTAATTCAATTATTTACTTATTTATATTTAGAAACAAAACCAATGATCATATACCGGGGTATTATTTTGCATACAGATATCATTATTACTTTCTAGAGTTACAGTTTTAATGCATAAGCATAAATAAAAGAATTAAAGACATTTGCATAGATATGGAATTAGTACTACCCATCTATAATGAGCATCCTTATTTTTCCCTCAAAAATTTGGGCAAAAAAATTCATTATACATGGCAAAATATAGTACTTCTCCTCTTTCATTTCTGGTTGAGTTTATTTGGGGCTTCTCTTTTCTTTATTAGTCCTGTTAAAGTTTTGTCAATTTTATTTATCTCTTCAAAGAAACAGCTCTTGGATTCATTGATCTTTTGTATTTTTTAGACTCTATTTTGTTTATTTCTGCACTGGTCTTTATTATTTCCTTCTTTCTACTCACTTTGGGCTTTGTGTTCTTTTTCAAGTGCTGTTTAGTGTAAAGTTAGATGGTATATTTGAGCTTTCTCTTGTTTCTTGGAATAAGCCTGTTATGCTACAAATTTCCCTCTTAGAACTGTTTTCTCTGTGTCCCACAGATTTTGTGTTATTATGTTCTCATTTTTATTGGTTTCAAGGAATCTTTTGATTTCTTTCTTGATCTCATTGTTAACCCATTCGTTGTTTAGTAACATGTTATTTAGCTTCTATGTCTTTGGGTGTTTTTTTCTTTTTCTTCTTGTGATTAATTCCTAGCTTCACAGCATTATGGTCAGAGATGGTGCTTGATATTATTTCAGTCTTCTTAAATTTATTGAACATGTCTATTCTAGAAAACATTCCATGTGCACTTGAAAAGACTGCATATTCTGTTGCTTTGGGGTAAAATGCTGTGAAGATTTCAATTAAATCCATTTGACCTAGTGTATCATTTAAAGTCATCATCTTCTTGTTAATTTTTTGTCTGAAAGATTTATCCACTGATGTCAATGGGGTGTTAAAATCCCCTACTATGGCTGTATTTCTGTCAATCTCTCCATTTATGTTCATTAAGATATTTTTTACATATTTAGGTCCTCCTATATTGTGTGTATAAGTGTTTACTAGGGTTATATCCTCTTGTTGGATTGTTCCCTTTTTTGTTACATAGTGTCCTTCTTTATCTCTTTCTATAACTTTGGTTTTAAAGTCTATTTTTTCAGATACAAGTATTGCTACCCCAGTCTTTTTTCCCTTCCCATTTGCACAAAATATCTTTTTTTATCCCTTTACTTCTAGTCTGTGTGTATCTTTTGTTCTGAGATGGATGTCTTGAAGAGAGCATATATATTGGTCTTATTTTCTTATTCATCCAACTACCCTATGCCTTTGGATTGGAGCACTGAAGATATTTACATTTAAAATGATAATTGATAGATATGTATTTCTTGCTACTATATTTTTTAAAAAGATTTCTTTATTTATTTTCAAAGACAGGGGAAGGGAAGGAGAAAGAGAGGGAGAGAAACATCAGTGTGTGGTTGCCTCTCACATGGACCCCACTGGGGACTTGGCCCACAGTCTAGGCATGTGCCCTGATTGGGAATTGAACCGGCGACCCTTTGGTTCACAGCCCGTGCTCAATCCACTGAGCTACAGCAGCCAGGCCTGCTACTATATTTTTTAATGATGTTCCTCTGTTTTTCTTCTCCTTCTTCTTCTTCTCTTCCTCCTTCATCTTCTCCTTCTTCTTCTTTTTCTCCTTGTCCTTCTCCTCTTCTCCCTTTTCATTCTTTCCTCCTCCTCCTCCTTCTTCTTCTTGTAAGCCCTTTAACATTTACCATTTTACTGGCTTGCTGGTAATGTACTCCTTTAGCTTTTTCTTATCTGGAAAGCCCTTTATTTATTTTTCAATTTTAAATTATAGCCTCACTGAGTAAAGTAGCCTTGATTGTAGGTCCTTGCTTTTCATCATTTTGAATATTTCATGCCAATCCCTTCTGTCCAGAAATGTTTCTGTTGAGAAATCAGATGACAGTCTTATTGGAGCTCCCTTGTAGGTAAATAACTCCTTTTTGTTGTGGCTTTAAGATTCTCTCCATGTCATTAAGCTTTGTCATTTTAATTATGATGCGTCTCAGTGTGAGCCTCTTTGGATTTATCTTGTTTGAGACTTTCAGTGCTTCCTGGACTTGTGTGCCTTTCTCCTTCACCAGATTAAGGAAATTTTTTGTAATTATTTCTTCAAATGTATTTTTGATCCCTTGCTTTTTTTTCTCCTTCTGGTACCCTTATGATGTAGATGATGTTATTTTGTCCCTAAGTTCCCTTAAACTATCCTCATTTTTATATCTTTTTTCTTTGTGCTGCTCTGATTGGATGTTTTTTTTTCTATTTTGTCTTCCAAATTGCTGATTTAATCCTCTGCATTGTCTAGCCTACTGTTCATTCCTTCAAGTGTATTATTTTAGATATTGCATTCTCTATGTCTAGCTGGTCTTTTAAAATGTTTTTTATGTCTTTATTCATGCTGTTGAAAATCCTTACAATCATTACTTTGAACTCTATATCTTAAATTGCTTGCCTCCATTTCATTTAGTTCTTCTGGAGAATTCTCTTGTTCTTTCATTTGGAGCCCTTTTTTCGTCTCCCCATTTTGGCTTTCTCTTTATGTTTGTTTCTAGGCATTAGATATATTTGTGAGACTCTGGTGAAGGTCTGTGTCAGATGCTGCCTGTGACTGGCCCTTGGAAACCTGTTTGGTGCTATCAGCAATCCATAGCTTATAGATCCCTCTGCTCAGCATAGGTGTGTATGGAAAGGACCAAGCTGAGCACCAAATTGACTTTTACCAGTACTGGTCCTGTGGATGGGTCAGCAAAAATCTCAAAGCACCCAGATATTTGCCTCTGTCTGCATGATGTCTGTTAGGCTTAGTCACTGAAAGATCCTTTGGCTATATTCCTCAGCAGGGCTTAAGCTCCACAGCATGAGAACAGAATTTCTGAGGGTAGGGTTATTGCTTCCTCCCAGGCTGATGTTGCATGGAGAGGAGTGTTCTGCCTGTGAAAGATGGCTTCTGCAGGATGGGGGATGACTGAGCACAGGGATCCTGGTGTCTGACCCTTCAGCTCTCTCCCCAGAGCCACAAACCCCAAACTCTCCTTCAAGGCTCTAGTCTACAATGTTCTCCCTCTACCTGAGCCCCGGTTAAGTGGCTTCAAAGAAATTTTTTGTGTTGCCCCTTTAAGAGGGTGACTGCATTTGTAGCTATCTCTTCCTGGTGTACAGAAATCCTGCTGCTTTTCACAGACAGGTGTTATGTGGGTGGTTTTCCTGGTTTTGGTGCTCTATCTTATGGAGCCCAGCTTGAGGCTTAGACCCCATGCTTCCCAGTGGAAATTTCCCCACAGATAAGATATGCCTGCAGAACTTTAGCTGCCACCCATGGGAGCCCAGCCAGCTCTCTTACACCTCCACACTCCCTTCCAGTCTTGATGTGACTTCTTAAAGTCTTTGGCAGGAAGTTTCTCTCCAGCTAATCTTCTTTTCATTATTCAGGATGATTTTTCTTTTTTAAAGGTTTTATTTATTTATTTTTAGAGAGAGGGGAGGGAATGGAGAAAGAGAGGGAGAAAAATATGTGTGAGAGAGACATTGACTCTCACAAATCCCCAGCTGGGGACCTGGCCTGCAACCCAGGCATGTGCCCTGGCTGGGAATTGAACTGCTGACCCTTTGGTTCACAGGTCAGCACTCAATCCACTGAGCCACACTAGCCAGGGATGATTTTTCTTTAAGTTAGTTGTAATTACAGTTTGGTCCTGAGAGGAGGTTAGTGTAGCTTCTACTTCATCCACTGCCATTATAGATCTCCACAAGTGCTTGCCTTTAAATTAAGTTTAAGAATACCAACCAGAAGTAGAAAATTATCTCGCATTTACAAAATACATATATAGACATACACAGACACAAGCAGAGAAGAGTTGGATCCAAAATATGTTATGGAGGAATTTACTACTTATATTTGTCCTTGCCAAGTCAAGTTCCAAATGACCTTCCCCAATTTTATTTTTCCTTATCAGTGGTTAGAACATAGTAGTGTTCAATAAGGGAGGGAAAATAAGCTGAATCCCAAAGGTGATGGAACCTCCATTTTACAGATAAGAATTCCAGGTTCAAGGGTCTAGGAACTGATCAAGGCCATATGGCCAGTCTTTTCTGCTATACCATATGACCTGTCAGAGATTAAAAACAAATTGAAAGAAATAGGTTAAATGGTGGGACAAAAGGGATGCAGTGGGAATAATAATATTTATTGAGTATGACTAAGTGCCAGGAGTATGGACATTTTTTTTTAATTACTGTATTGTTGTTCAATTACAGTTATTTGCATCCTCTCCCCTCCCCTCCCCCCTCCACAGCCCCCACCTCCCCCCCCAGCCTCCCTACTCCCCCTTAGTTCCCTCCATGTGTCCTCTACAGTGATTCCTGAAAACGCTTCTCCCCATTACCCCTCCCCACTCCCACCCCCAGGCCATTGATAGACTGTTCTTAATTTCAATGTCTCTGTTTATGTTTTGCTTGCTTTCTGTTTTTGTTGT
>PVJI01030372.1:0-14256 GCA_004026765.1 Micronycteris hirsuta | reverse complement strand
CAACCCCACCCCCTTCCCCAGTCTCCCTCCTCCCCCTTGGTTCTGTCCATGTGCCCTCCATAGTGATTCCTGAAAACCCTTCTCCCCTTTGTCCCCTCCCCTCTTCCCCCTGGCTATTGTTAGACTGTTCTTAATTTCAGTGTCTCTGGTTATGTTCTGCTTGCTTTCTGCTTTTGTGGATTATGATCCAGTCAAAGGTGAGATCATATGGTATCTGTCCCTCACTGCCTAGCTTACTTCACTTAGCATAATGCTCTCCAGTTCCATCGATGCTGTTGCAAAGGGTATAAACTTCTTCTTCCTTTCTGCTGCGTAGAATTCCATTGTGTAGATGTACCATAATTTCTTGATCCATTCATTTGTAGATGGGCACTTAGGTTGTTTCTAGCACTTGGATATTGTGAATTGTGCTGCTATGAACATTGGAGTGCATAGGTTCTTTTGAATTGGTTTTTCAGGATTCTTAGGGTATAATCCCAGTAGTGGAATCGCTGGGTTGAAAGACAGTTCCATTTTCATTTTTTTGAGGAAGTTCCATACTGTTTTCCACAGTGGCTGCACCAGTCTGCATTCCCACCAACAGTGCAGTAGGGTTCCCTTTTCTCCACATACCCTCCAACAGTTATCTGTTGCTTTGTTGATGATGGCCATTCTGACTGGTGTGAGGTGGTACCTCATTGTAGTTTTAATTTGCATCTCTCTGATGGCTAATGATGTTGATACAAAACAAGCCTCAACAAATTCAAGAAAATTGAAATCATACCAAGTATTTTCTCTGACCACAAGGGACTGAAATTAGAAACCAACCCGAAGGAAAAAAACCCAAAACGCTCAAAATCATGGAGACTGAATAGCATGCTGTTAAACAATGAATGGGTCAAGGACGAGGTTAAGGAAGAAATCAAAAAGTTCCTTGAAACAAATGAAAATGAACTGACAACAACCCAAAACTTATGGGACACAGCGAAGGCAGTCCTGAGAGGGAAGTTCATAGTGATACAGGCCTACCTAAAAAAAACAGAAACCATTTACACAAAGATTATTTTTCTTTTTACTGTTCTGATGGGTGTTTTCTGCTTCCTTATCTTCCAAACTTCTGATTTGATCCTCTACTTCATCCATTCCACTGTTGATTCCCTATAATGTACTCTTCATTTCAGATAATATAGCCTTCATTTCTGTCTGGTTCTTTTTTCTATATTTTCTATCTCCATTTTTATGTTTCCTATTTTGTGGGGGTTAAATTTATCACTAAGTTAATCTACACTTCCCCTAAGTTCATTGAGTATCCTTATAACTGGTGTTTGAACTCTTTATCTGATAATTGTCTCCATTTTGTTCAGGCTTTTTAATAGATTTTGTGTTGTTCTTTCATTTGAGACATGTTCTTTAGTCTTCTCATTTTTGTAGCCTCTCTGTGTTTGTTCTATGTAGTAGGCAGAGATGCTATGTCTCCCAGGCTTGGTAGAGTGCACTTATGTAGTAGGTGTTCTGTAGGGTCCAGTGGCACAGCCTCCCTGATCACCGGAGCGGGGGCTGTGGTGTCCGCTGAGTCCACCCCTTGAGTATGTCACTTGTAGAGGTGATTTGGTGGTGCTTTGATAAGGTCTGAAACTGTCCACCAGATGTGCTGACTCTGAGGCTTCCAGGGAGGTCCAGGCCAAGGTCAGCTACTACCTATGTTCTGTCTGAGGCCACCTGGCATGAGTTACGAAGCAATCTGCAGATAACTTCTACTTTTGGTAGGCTTGGAGGAACCCAGGCTAGACCAAGCTGTAAACCAAGGTCAGCTGCCACTAGTGCTGGGCTTTCAGACACATAGCTAGGGGTATGGGGCATGCTTAGGCCAGATGCTTCTTATTTGGGAGATTTTAGGAACGTCTGAAGCATAAGCCAAGACCAGCCATTTTTATGGGAAAACCACCGGAAATAGCTTGCGTAGACCTGTAAGTTGGTTGAGACAGGGTCTCAGAGAATCATCAGAGTGGGGAGAACAGTATTAGTCTGACTAATGGAGACTCAGATATGGTGTCAGCCTGTTGGCTCTGTCAGGGAGGAGCTCAGGAAAGGAATAATGGCCTCCACCAGCACTTTTGTCTGGGAGAAAGCTTCTCCTCTAGCTCTCATCCTCATGCCAGACAATTTTTTCCTCTCCCATGGACCTCATGCCTTTTGAGCTGCTGGCCCAGCTCTGGAACTCAGAGTGAGTAAGTCTATGTGGGTCTTTTAAGAAGAATGCCTGAGTCTCCAACAGTACTGCCTTTCACTCAACCAAAATTGTGATAATGTTTACAGCCAGAAGTAATGGGGACTTCTCTTCCTAGCACTTGAACCCTTGCCTGGAGGCCTGATGTGGGGCTGGGACCCTTTAGTCCTCAGGGGGATCTCCACAGACAAGTTACCCTTCCTGACTTGTATCTACCACAGATGGGTGTGGGACCACCACATGCAGTGCCTCCACCCCTCTTACCAGTCTCAGTGTGGCTTCTTTTTTATATCCTTAGTTATAGGACTTCTGTTCTGCTAGATTGCAGGTGATTCTAAATGACTGTTCTGTGGTGTAGTTGTAATTTTGATAATGTTGTGGGAGGTTTTGAGTGCCACATTTACCTACACAACCATCTTCACTGGAACCTTCTATTTACTTTTTTTTTAATTGTTGTTCACGTACAGTTGTCTCTCTTTTCTCCCCACCACTCCCCCCCAACCCCAGCCATCCCCACCTCCGACTCTTGATCCTACACCCTTTGGCTTTGTCCATGTGTCCTTTATACATGTTCCTTGACAACCCTTTCCCCTTTCCCCCATTATCCCCTCCCATCTCCCCTCTGATACTGTCAGTTTGTTCTTAATTTCAATGTCTCTGGTTATATTTTGCTTGTTTATTTGTTTTGTTGCTTAGTCTCCAGTTATAGGTGAGATCATATGGTATTTATCTTTCATTATCTGGCTTATTTCACTTAGTATAATGCTCTCCAGATCCACCCAAGCTGTCATGAAGGGTAGGAACTGTTTCTTTTTTTCTGCTGCATAGTATTCCATCATATAAATGTACCACAGTTTTTTGATCCACTCATTTACTGATGGGCACTTAGGTTGCTTCCAGCACTTGGCTAGTGTAAATTGTGCTGCTATGAATATTGGGGTGGATAGGTTTGTCTGAATTGGTGTTTCAGGATTCTTAGGGTCCCAGCAATGGAATTTTTAGTTTCTCTGAGGAAATTTCATACTGTTTTCCACAATGGCTGCATCAGTCTGCATTTCCGCCAACAGTGCACTAGGGTTCCCTTTCTTCCACAACCTCACCAGCACTTGTTTGTTGATTTATTTCCTTAATGAAATTTTAGTTTGCATTTCTATTATGGCAAAAGTGTTTTCTTATATAACAGGTCTTTTTCATGTTTTTTAAATGTGATACAATTATTTATTCCTTGTGACACTTTTTCTGTTATGTACTGGTCTCCGTTTTAGGAGTTCTTATATTAGAGATACTAGCCTTCTGTCTGTGGCATTCAGTGCAAATTTCCCCCCACCAGGTTATTTGCTTTGTAACTTTGTTCATGTTTATTTGTTTGTTTAAACTTTTCTTTAACTACTGTAGATTTTTTAGTCATACTTAGACAGCTCTTTTCCATGTTCAGATTTTAAAGTAATTAATATAAGTTTTCTTCTAGTCTTTTATGGTATCTCTGTCTTGCTCTAGCTCTTTGCTCTCAGTCTCACTCTTTTGCTCTTTCTCTTTCCTTTCTTCTTTCTTCCTTCCTTCCAACTGCCAAGCAAAAATTGCACCTGCCAAAATGAAACAGACAAGGAGGACTTTGTTTCAAAACAATTCAACAGGGAAAAGAGTCTCCCCTCCATTAAAACAAACAACTGGAAAATGTTTAAAAATGTAAGAATTGGGTTTGGAAGGATCATAGGTCATCTGTATTTGCTAACTGACTTACCGATACAGAAAAGGGAGGTATTCATGAATACAGCTACTTCAAACATGCAAAAATTCAAAGAATTAAATGATTGTATGAACTTAATGTTTGTTTTTAAATATGTTTTTTCTCCTAAAAATATTTCTTGCTTTGCCTCTAATGATAATTTTAATTACCATTTTTTCAGACTATAAGACGCACTTTTCCCCCCAATTTTGGGAGGAAGAAGGGGGTGCGTCTTATAGACCTAATGTAGCTGAATTATAGTATAAATATTATTTATGTTATTAAATATTTTACCACATTTTTTGCTTCAAAAATTTATTTTCCTATTTTTCTCCTCTAAAACCTAGGTACATCTTATGGTCCAAAAAATCCAGTAATATATCAAAACCTCATCCTCCATTTTATATGTTTTATATAAAGGTCAATAAAAAAGACAAATAATTTAAATGCAAACTCATTTTTATGTTGCTGAGAAATAAAACTGTTAATTAGTAATGGTACTATATTTCTAATCTGTCCAACCACATTTTTAATTTTTAAGTATCACTCAAAAAATTAGGAAAGTCATAGCTTTTCTGTTTGAAAATTGAGATAGATTTACCTGAACAAAAAGGCAAGCCCTTATCTGTCTGTATACATGATTTGAAGGGAAGACTCAAAAAACAATAACCAGATATGTAATGGGTGTGGCTTTCTGAATATTTGCTATCTTTAAAATTAATGAATCTATAGAAATTACTGACAATAATTTATTCTATAAAATCAAATTAATATATAGTCAAACAAAATAAACAAGAAGAGGTAATAATAAGCATACATTTAAAAACTATGGTATTTTTTTCCCCTCTACAAGTAAGCCAAACTAATATTCACATAATGTGAAAGACTGATGTGTGTGCATTTGTGTGTATGTTCAGTGTTTTAAAAACTAAAAACTACTGCAGGACATGTGCAGAATATCATTTTTAGTGTTTGGAGATGACACTTATTTAAGAGACACAGGAGTCAACTTACGGGAGCACCTGTTGACCAATGATGAGATAATGTGAGCATAAACAAAATAATGAATACAATTTATTGAAACTGACTAAAGATGAACTAAAAAAGTACTGGAGTCTAAGGAAAAGCATAAACTAACAAGCAAAATAGAATCAGCAGCACAGAAACAAGGACCAGATTGGCAGCTGTGACAGGGGTGGGGAGGTGGGGACTGGTGGAAGAAGGTGAAGGGATTAGACAAAGAGCACCTGTGCATCGCCCAGGGACTGGACCACGGTGTGGGGATTGACTGTGGGAGGGGAGGGCTGGGGGAGGGGCGCAAAAGGGGACAACCAGGACAACTACAATAGCATAAGCGATAAAAATAAATTTAAAAAAGAGAACACTGCTGTTCTAGATTAAAGTTAGATTAAGAGAGCTGGTAATTTAAGGCAATGTGTGATATTTGATATAATAGAATTTAAAAGGCCACAACTTATTTGTCCCTCCTTCCATCAAGTAGTGAAGCTTTTTTTTTTTCCCTTGAACCTTGTGAATTACTTTGAATAGTCTCCAGCAGAAGGAAGATGGTATCTGTTCACAGACAAGGCTTTTGGCTTAAATTTTAGTTTCCTCAGCCAAAAATCTTCTTGTTTATGCTCTTGGATCTTAACTGCTGTATTATAGGACAATACAAGCTAGACTCCCAAATGATTAATGACCACATGGAAGAAGCTCCTATGAGGTTAGAGACCATTTCAAATAGTCCAGTCTCAGCTAAATTCCCAGATTAATGCAGCCACATGAGTGAATTCAGTCTGTGTTATGCACAGCAAATGGACCAACCAGCTGTGCTTTGGCCAAATTCTAAACCTACAGAATCATGTAAAACAGTAAATTGTTGTTGATTTTAGCATCAAAATATTAAAATATTTTAATGTATCTAGAAACAAGGGGGAGGAGGGAGGCAGGGAAGAGAGGTGGGGTTGGAGTGGGTGGGGGAGGGGAGGGGAGAGGATGCAGACAACTCTAATTAAAAAACAATAAAGTAATTATTAAAAAAAAGAAATAATAAAACATCATATGATCTCTTATACAAATTAACAAGCCAAAAACAGTTTTAGGCAATATTGTTTTGGCACTGAGTTAATTTGAATGTTAACTGAATATATGGAAATCATATTCAAAATTTAAGATTTGAGTGTGTTTTATTGGTATTATACATATGTAGGAGCATATTATTATATTTAGGAGATCTTTGCTTGAAGATTAAAAATTGTGTCCTACTCTCTGTAACTTATATCCAAATGGTTCAGTCAAAAAGAAATATATATATATATATGTATGTGTGTATGTGTGTGTGTGTGTATTCAAAAAGAAAGAGGATGCAAAAGTGCTAAAATGTTAAATGATGTTTCTAGGTAGAAATTGAAAGGGTATTGATTCTGTTATTCCTTTACCTATTTTGAATTTTGAATTTTTTCAAAAAGTAGAAAATACAGAAAAACAAAAGAATAAAATATTACAATGTTAGAGAACATCTATTAGTGAATCCTTTTATATCTGATCTAAAATTCCATACATTGTTCTCACCAAGTACTCTATATTTTCATTTTCTGATTTATTTTTTATTATAAAACATTGTTATGTGTCAACCTAGCAGTTTTTATATATTGTTATTATGAATGTTTTATTTACCATATACTTATATATTGTCTGCACTCCTTACTCCTGCCACATCATAAGCTCTAAGGGACCAGAATTTAGCATCTGGTGCATAGGAAGTACTTAGTAAACATTTATAGAATGTTTGACCTTAGGCATCTTGACTTTAAAGATTCTATTTAATAGTAACAATAATAATTTATTTTTAAATATTATAGGGTTATAGAATAAACAATGTTTATTTTTGAATGTCTATCATGTCAGGATTATCTAAGGTATTTTATATATAACTTTTAACATCACTCAATAATGAGCATCAATACCATTTTACAATGAAAGAAATTAGTTTCAGAGATTTTAAGTGGCCCAAAGTCATCTAGATAATAGAAAAACATCTAAGCACTAGTCTTCATTCCTCCAATCATATTTTCTCAGTTCTTGTTTAGAGTTTGTTTTGAAAGAATGGAAACCTTCTGCTTTTGCTCTTGGATTTCAATTGCCATGTTAGTATAAAATCCAGTTTAGACTCTTAAATGTCTTCTCTAGACTACTGCACGTTGGGTAAAATTCATTAAAATAGGTGATGGAGGCTTTCTGCTTCTCCTGTTCTTGACAGACAGCTTTGTCTTCCTGTCACTGTCAGCTGCAACCCTGAGACATGATGGTGAAGTTCAGAGTGAACAGATTTGGCTATATTGGGTGCCTGGTCACCTAGGTGGCTTTTAACTCTGGCAAAGCTAATATTGTCCCTATCAATGACCCCTTCATTGACCTCAACTACATGGTCTACATGCCCCAATATGATTCTACTCATGGCAAGTTCAAAGGCACAGTCAAGTGTGAGAACTGGAAGCTTGTCATCAACAGAAAGTCCATCTCTATCTTCCAGGACTGAGATCCTCGCCAACATCAAATGAAGTGATGCTCATTGTCAATATGTTGTAGAGTCCACTGGTGTCTTCACTACCTTGGAGAAGACTGAGGCTCACTTAAAGGGTGGAGCCAGAGGGTCATCATCTCTGCCCCTTCAGCAGATACTCCCATGTTTTTGATGGGTGTAAGCCATGACAAGTATGACAACTCCTTCAAGATTGTCAATGCCTTCTGTACCACCAACCACTTTGCCCCCACCACCAAGGTCACCCATGACAACTCTGACATCCTGGAGGGGCTCATGACCATAGTCCATCTCATCACTACCATCCAGAAGACCATGGATGGCCCCTCTGGGAAACTGTGGCAGAATGGCAGAAAGGATGCCCAGAACATCATCCCTACTTCTAATGGCACTGTCAAGGCTGTGGGCAAGGTCCTCCCAGAGCTGAATGGGAAGTTCACTGGGATGGCCCTCTGTGTCCCTACCCCCAATGTATCAGCTGAGAATATGACTTTCTATGGTCAAGCTTATTTCCTACAATGTCAATGAATTTGGCTTCAGAAACAGGGTGGTGGACATCATGGTCTACATGGCCTCCAAGGAGTAAGAACCTGCTGGACCACCAGCTCCAGCAAGAGGAAGACAGGCCCTCAGCTGCTGGAAAGTCCTTGCCCCACATCGATCCCCTAACAAACTACGAATCTCCTGACCTCCACAGTTTCTATCCCAGACCCCATAAAGAAATAGAGGGGCTTAGGGAGCCCTATCTTGTCATGTACCATCAATAAAGTTCACTGTACCCAGCGGAGGAAAAAAGATAGGTGAAGGAAACTATTAAGCTGATTGTATAGAATCTAATGTGTAAAATTACCACATAGCATTTAAGGATTTGATTATATTATTTGTCATTCCACAATTCTGCTTTTCATTTCAAATTTATTAAAATATTATAATTCAATAAAATAGTTTTAAAGAAAAAGGATATGATTTTGTCAAAAAAAAAAGAACTATATACTACTAGTCTGATGTCCACTCAAGGTAGATATGACATGTTACAGATTTGTTTGAGTCATTCATATTCACATGAACAAAGCAATTACAGGTAAGCCAAGATGACAAGTTAAGGAACAAATAATAAAGTTAAATAAGAAGTGGGCAATTTTGAATGCTTTTTTAGCAAGAGAAATTAGTCCTTGACAACAAGCAAAATACTACTAAAAAAGTCTTAATTATTGGAGGCAGAACAATTACCTGGACTAAATTTGTAAAAATTACTTAAAAATAATATGAGCAATTAAAAATTTAACCTTTAATTTTATAAAAAATATGCTTATAAAATGTGTTGTAGTTTCAACAATTGATATGTATAATAATAAATATTTTATTATCATATTTAAGGGTAGCATATGGTTTATTAAGCTGTGTCTTAGTGCAGGCATTGGAGCTCGCCCATGGTACTCTTGATGTAGAAAGCCTGGGAGTTTTTTCCGTTGTTTCTGAGCAATGACACCAGAGAACTGACAGCTGAATGGATGCTGTACACAAGCTCATGATCCGTCTTCTCCCTGTGGCCTTCAGCTGCTCACCTTCTTCATCTGAGACTTGACTGTGTATTTCACTGCATTGACTTTGGCCACCATGTTCTCACTGTGCGTCAGCAAGGGAGGGCACTTGCCAGTCTTATTCAGGCCCAGACCTAGGATTTGTGGAACTGGCTTGATCAGAAACTCTGAAGCCAAAAATGCATCATACTTTTTGGTCAGCTTCTTGACCAGTTTCTTATTCTTGTTGAGTTTCTTCAGGGCCTCAGTGTCCATGTGGAGATACCTACCGGCCTCATCATAGTGCTGCTGGCCCCCCAGAGCACAGCTTTGGGTGGGGAGTGGACTTAAGCCTGACAGTTGCCTGAGAAGCATTTGTCCTTCTGTGGGTCTTAGTTCTTCAAGTTCATCTGCAGCTCCATCATCTCCAAAAACTTCTACACTTGTGCTGGTTCCTGTGCAGAACATAGTGCACCTCCCATTAGAGGGTGCCTTCGGGAACTTCGCTGCTCATGATTCTTCCTGCCACAGAAGCCAGAAAAGAGCTAAATATTTTTTACTTATGATTTTTCCCCATGCCAACATCCAAGAACACATTTGTTCATAAATGTAATGATCTACCTTCTAGTGAAGATAATGCAAATGTGTTATAATAGTGCTAGACATTATTCATTTCTCAGTATTACAGCAACAAATTATGACAACTAAGGAGAGCCAAGAAGAAAGTTTATAGCTACTGAAATAGTTTGAGATGTCACCTTGCTACATGTGGTAGAAATCCTGGGCAAACAAATATATACAGTGGTATGTATAGTGGTTCTATATTTGATTGTGAAGAGAAATATACAGTTAGTGTGCTGTGGAAGCAGTCAAAATTATCAGAGTAGTAGACATAAAGAATAAATGTAAAATGGTATTCTAGATGGGATGCTAGAATTAAAGATTGGCAATAGGTAACTAAGGAAATCTGAAAATATATATTTTAGTTAATAATCATTTATCAATATAAATTCATGAACTGTGGCAAATGTAGCATACTTATGCAAGATATTAATAATAAGGAAACTGTGTTTTGAGTGTATGGAAACTTTCTGTATTTCATAACTTTAAAATGTTTTAGAAATGCAAATATATTCTAAAAAGTTATTTGTTAAAAAGAAAACAAAAAACTTCTTTCCTCGTTGGGCATATATGTGTTCAGTTGTTGCTACAGATGATGTGTTTTTACTCACCATGAATTGTACTTGCATCTTAAGGAAGATGTGAAGTAAATTTTCAAACATGAGTAATGGCTATTGAAAGATTTCGATGCTTAGGAAAGATACACAATTTCTCTGTGCCTTGTAAGAAAGAAAAGAACACTTTTTCCAAATATATTTATGAAAGTAATCTGGCATTAAGTGTTGTAGAGAAGTAGAAGAAGCCTATTTTAACACAGTATTAAAAGGAGAGGCATGTTTTGCCAGCTCACAAAGTTTTGCTTTATATCTATAAAGGAGAAAATCCTATGCAGTTGTAGTCTGTGATTTAGATTTTAAAAAATAATTATGAAATATTATTAGTAAAATTACAATTATGTTAATCTATAGTTAAATGGTTCTGTAAACTTTTTGTTGTTGTTGAAGAAGAGATGAGGTATGCAATGTGATATTATTTTTGATTAAAAAAGCAGTTATAGCTCATGTGTTCTGTAAATGTTTAAGAAAACTGCACTTTTACATTTAAGTCAAAATATTTTGTCATTAAACTCATATGTTTGCAGTAATGTCAGCGATATGTATAACAAGATAATAATTGAGGCCAAAGATATTGTTCGCACTATTCTAACACATTCTTATGATTCGTGTGTCTTTAGATAATTTAAAATATCCAAAATATGGTTTACTCATCTGCTAACAGCAATAATAATGTCTGCTTTCTCTACCTCATAGAATGCTATGATGTTAAATAAGATCATATATATGTGTGTGAATTATGAACTGGAAAACATCAAAATGATTTTCTGTTTATTTTATTTTATTTATTTATTTTTAGACAGAAGGGAAGGGAGGGAGAAAGAGAGGGAAAGAAACATCAATGTGTGTTTGCCTCTCATGTGGCTCCCACTGGGAACCTGACCTGCAACCCAGGCTGGGAATCGAACTGGTGATACTTTGGTTCGCAGCCCGTGCTCAATCCACTGAGCTATACCAGCCAGGGCTATTTTTCTGTTTTTGAACTGTTTTTCCCCTTAATAGTAAAAAGGGAAATTGAAATTGAGAAATGTAAACAAGTACTATATCCAGCGGTTCTCACATTTATCATCTGGAGTTTAAAACACTTTCTGACGTAGCCTTGCTCCAACTGGTCACGTTTCCCGCTGTGTCTGGTTTAGTCGAATGGCAGAGTTCTTCGTTCAGTGCATTACTCCCCATCCCTCCACAACCAAGCAAAAAGCACATCTGACGTATTGCAGATAGTATCAACTTCTTGATATCTAAAAATCAACAATTTGCTTTAAAGAGCACACATTAGTATTTACTAGGCATTGCCATACAGTATCTGCAATATAATACAGATAGTAAAGATAGATATAAGGACATGGAAGGAAGAAAAAAGGAAAGAAGAAGAAAGGAAGGAAGGAGCAAACATCTGTATATATTGTCTTACACACGTGCATTCTGTCTTTGTGAATTTCTTTATATATAGTTATGTCCTGAGGACAAGTAAGCAAGTTACTAAATTTGTGAGTTTTATCTCTAATGGTATTATTGATGAAAATAAACCTTTGGGGAAAAAATATTTTGACATTTTAGATTTCCCCTGAGATAATTGGGATTAAAGAACATACTTACACAAAAGAAGAAGGAGGTAAGAACTAATCAGTAATTACAGCTTAAATATTTATAAATGAAAGTTACTTTATAGCCTTAAAGTCTTATAAAAAAATATTCACTATGAAGATGTTCCCCTGTGGAAAAAAATGTTGTTAAACATGAATCATTCTGTACCTTGTTCAGAATCCAATTATTTAAAATTAATTTAAGGCCAATCTGTCATAAAATTTTCTTGTGGAGATTTTTGATAGTTAATCAAATAATTTGGTATCCTTTATATATTTTATAAAGTGTTAGGTCTATTACTGATAATCATTGAGACAGCTTTTCCTAGTGTACAAATGATTCATTTGAAGTAGGTTAAGTGCTTTGGGGAAACTTTATTAACTTTTCTAGGAGCCAAGAGTACCATTTAATAAATGGCTACTGTCTCTTCCCATCAAAAACGGCCTATTACAACCAAGTCATGTATCATATGTCACGTAAATATAGTTCTTATTTTGTTGATTGAGCTGGAAAGATTAAGAACCTTTCCAAAAGAGAATAAAATGAAGCAGTAAAGAATTGAGACCAAAAAAAAAAAATTGATTCCACTGCCACCCTGTAGTGCTTAGTAAGTCATTAGCTCACAGTCCCCTATATTAGCCAATTTCACTTCCACATACTTCCATATTTCACAGCATTTTTCAATCCACAAGGAGGGTTGAATCCGTAAGAAAAGTACTCTTCATTGTCATCAGAGGAGCCAGTTACAACTTCTTCTAAATCACTGTCTAAATCAGTGAAGTGCAAGGCAAGCAAGAGAGTCAGTAGGTCACTTCTTCAGGTTGTGACTTTTCAGAATATTTGACAACTTACAAAGAATTATCTGAAATAGGTGGTCACGATCATTATGTGCCTATTATAAAAGTGCTAAAAGGATGTGTACTACATACATCTTATAAAATAGGAAGACGTTTTAATGATACTGGATTAAATGATACTAGTGGCCTTGTAAACTCATAAACAGATATTACAGACAATCTTTTCTTTTAACTGAGCCTATGCAATACACACACACACACATACATACATACACACCCAAGGTCTGTCCAGAAAAAGTCCAGCCATTGTTAATATAATGAGAACAATTTGCACAACACTGACATAACCTGGCAGCCAAGGAGACTGTACTGAAATGCACATGCATGAACAATGATGACTTCACTGTACTAGACAGCAGAGGGCGGTAGATGCACTTGAGGGAGCATGTGTACTGTGTGGTTGTCGCATTCAAAATGACTAAGTAAGTAGAGAAACAAATCTACATCAAAGTTTTCATTAAATTTCAATATTCCTCTGTGGAAACTATTCACACGATTCAGAAGGTCACAGCTATGGGCAACTAGTGATTGGCAGCTTCGTTATGACAGCGTGCCTTCTCAGGCATCACCTCTCATGCAGAGTTTTTTGGCTAAACATCAAATCACTCAGGTGACTCAGCCCTCCTACAGCTCAGATTTGACAGCTTGTGATTTCTGGCTTTTCCCAAAACTAAAACCACCTTTGAAAGGGAAGAGATTTCAGACTGTTGATGAGATTAAGGAGAATATAAAGGGACAGCTGATGGCAATTCGGAGAACTGTGTGAGGTCCCAAAGGTGGTTACTTTGAAGGGGCCTGAGGTATCATTACCTATGTACAATGTTTCTTGTATCTTGTATCTTTAATAAATATCTCTATTTGTCATATTACATATATTACATGGCTGGATACCTTCTGAACAGGATATATATATACATATATGTACACATATATAAGAATATATAATAAGTATATAAGAACATATAAGAATATGTGTGTGTATATATATATGTATATAGTTTAACTTCTGTGTTATATTCACCTATATTGAACAAAAATATATTTTTATTTTAAAACACACACAGTTAAAACTGTTCAGAAACTCTACAATTCCAAAATTTCTGGTATAAGAGATGGAGTCCTTGATGACTTAAAATCTAATTATTATTATATTTACAATTATATTGTACAATAAATTAGATTATTGAAACTAAACAGTAATTATTTTAAGTTATATTTTCTATAGATACCATCAGAGGCATTTAATTACATGTTCCTGATACGAACAGCTTTGTTTTAGTTTTTTTGTTTTTTTGGTAGATAGATTTACTCCTCAAAACTCTCAATGTCAATGAAAACAAGGAAACTCTGAGAAATTGTTACAGTGAAGAAGGACCTAATAGGAAGTGACAAATAAGTATAATGTGATATCTTAGATGTGATTCTAGAACAGAAAATAACAGTAGATAAAAACTAAGGGAATATGAATAAAGTATGAATTTTGTTAAAATAATGTATCAGTACTTGTTTTTTAATTGCACCAAAATGTCATACTGAAGTAAGATACAAATAATAGAAAAAACTGGATTCAGGTTATATAGGTAC
>PVJI01030371.1:0-14283 GCA_004026765.1 Micronycteris hirsuta | reverse complement strand
GAGAAGAAGATATTCTTATCCCTCTCGTACAGTTGGGAAAGCAAAGTCAGAGGGAAGGACGTAAGCCCACATACGTGTTGACATGTACGGTCAGATTTAGTCCTTAGAACTACCCACAAAGTATTTTACAGACAAGGAAATGGTCTCGGGAGGGCACAGTGAGCTGTCTGAGACCACCCAAGGGGCGACACCTGAACGCCGACCCCCCAGAGCCTATGCTCTGCACCTGCATCCCGACATCGCCGCCTGAGGAAGGAGCACACAGAAGCGTCAATGGCCTGCTAACCGAGAGAGCTGGTACCCACCTGTCAGTGAGGCTGAGTGCTCGGAGCCAGCAGCAACGCATATTGCTTTAGAATTCTCTAGGCCTACAAAAAAAAAATTCTTTAGAAATGACACTTATAACAGAGCAAACTGGGCAGAGAAGGGACTCGGGCAGCAGCAGCGGGGTCTGGGAGAAACTCTCAGCCAGGGCAGGCAGCTGAGTCGGCAGCACGGGCCAAGAAGAGGGTTAATGTGGTGACAGCCCTGGGGGTGGAAGAAATAGGTAAATATATCGAGGATAAAGGGGCTCACTATCAGAGAGGAGAGGTAAGGTACAGGCATGAAAGGCGGAAGGCTAGCATCGACCATGTGAACCGGATTATTGCGACTAGAGAAATCAGCATGGACTCACGGTTTCAAGGAAGGCAGATAGAGACACAGGTGTGTGTATATATAAATACGCACATTCCCTGGCTCTGTCCACGGAGGGGGCCACAGAAACGGCATCGCATACATGCAGCTACTATGACTTGCAGACACTAAAACACACACCCAGGCTCCCTAACAACATACAGGCAGAACCAGACCCTGGCCTGCCTTTCATCTCCAAACCCAGCACCTTCTTCCCTTCGTTACACTGACTTAACTGACAAGGCATAATCCCAGTCGGCTCGGGCAGACATCCTGGTCACCTGGGCTAGAGAAATTCAGTCATTCTGTAACTCTCTTTTCCGACACGTCTGCTTCATTAACTAGTGTATTAATAAAATGCCCTTCAACCTTCAAGTAGCCTGTGGAATGAGAAAGGGAGAAGGCAGATGTTTCTGCCACATTCCCCAGAGAGAAAGCCTGGGCCCTTAGTGGCCAGGTGAGGAGGGACTCCCAGGGCTCCAGCTCCGGACACTAGGGTGGGGAGGTAACACGGCAGAACGAAAAATGGAAGACTTTGAGGGCAGGAAGTTGATGTTCTATTCTAATGTCTCCTCAGAAAACTCCCCCAATTCAACTCTGAATCTAAGCTGTGCTCTGAGCAGATCTCAAACAGGTTGTTCAAATCAAATCAAATAAAAACACTTCTAAATTTCCTCTAGTTACAGTTCTATGCTAAAATAGAAAGCAGACACATTTTCTGCCCTGAAAAAACTCAGAATCTTTGGCATGTGGGAAAATGTATAAACAATTCATAACAACACAATATACGGTGCGATCCATACGTGTGAGAAAATGCAAGAGGCGAGAGGAGGGAAGAGTCTTTACAGAGAAAGCTGCACCTGAGCTAGGCCTTAAAAATGATCAGGATTTTCCCAGGGGGACAAGATAGAAAGACAGAGGTCACAGTGTGCCCACAGGCACAGAAGAATGAGAAAGCAGGGCACCCCCACGAGCAGTGAAGCAGGAAAAATTGTCATGGATGTTTTCAATGTCACGTGAAGTGCACTGCCTGTCCAGCACCCAGTGCCCTCTCCCCCTCTAAGAGTGCCCCCCCCCGACTCAACCCCTGGGCTGCAGGATGGCTAATCTCACCCCCAGAGGACGGGGAGGGCTTGCAGGACTTAGAAAAATCAGAATGATTCCAATGTCTTATACATTGCTCCCACTGAAGCTTACCCTTCTCTCCGCCCCCCGACCCCCACACTTTCTACCACCCTCAAAAATCCCGCCTCTGTTCTGAGCTCCAGGAGGGTAGTTAGAGGTTTGCTGTGAAGGTTTCATCACAGCCAACCATCAGGGTCACAAACTGGGCCTTATAAAGTTTGGCCTATATAAAGGGCCTTACCTGTCACTCTGCTGGGTTCCTTTGCTGTCAAAAACAGTGGGAGAGTCTGCCCAGGGCACAACCGCCGCCCAGAAGATGCCAAACCGGTTCCCCACTGGAACACGATGCCGCTTGCTTCCCGATTGAGCAGGAGGAAAAAAGAAGAAAATGTGTATTTGGATAAGACCAGATTGGCCTTTGAACCTCACTACCGTGGGAGATTCCCAATTCATTCTCCGCTAACACATGTATTACGGAGAGCTCCTCGCTTCAAGGGCCCCATGACTGGTCACAGGGATCACCACCAAGCCAATCACAAATCCAATCTTTAGAGCAATCGGAGACCACCAGAGAAAACTCCAACATAGTAAAACTCTCTCCAAAAAGTGCCAGGACACTCCTGCACAAATTCCTGATGACGCCTTGTTCACGACTGACCTGACAAGGTCACTCAGACTCCAGACGGAGCAGGAACGAACCTAGAAGATGATCGAGTCCATTCCTGACGTTGATTTACTAGCTGAGAAAACTGAGACCCTGAAGAGGGGGTGTGACTTGGCATACAAAAAGCTAGTGGCAGAGAAAATGCTAGAACTCAGCTCTCCTAACACCTAATGTGGTGCTCTTTCTACTGCACCAAGGCGAATTCAAAGATTCCTCTGATAAATAAATGTATGACTACAAGATAGCTTCTTAATAAAGAGCTACTATTTCAGTGGGATGGGCTTTGATTTCCCTGTCTGCCGAATCTAACCCACGTAGCCATGTTCTGTACCTCATACAAATGCATACATGAAATTTTATATATTTGGCCTACAGTCAGATGTGTGTAACTGGGCTCCATCACCCAAAAGCAACATTAAGGTTCTGTTCCTCTGGAAATATCCTGTAACCTAGGGTCCTTAAGGTGTAAACAGACAAGCCTGCTTTGTGAAATGTAAGTGACAATGACCGAGCACAGTGTAAGCAAAACGCAGTGTTGAAATAAAACAAAAGTTAACATGTCTTTAACAAATACATTGCAAGGGGAAAAAAGACAGGAAAAGGAATTTATAGACTAAAAGTGACTTGATATATCTGATAAAGGATTACTATTCAGAATATATCGAGAACTCCTAAAACTCCATACAAAAATAAACGACCTTATTTAAAAATGAGTAAAGGACTTGAATGAACATTTTCCACAGGAAATACACAAATGGCCAATAAGCACATGAAAAGATGCTCAATGTCACTCGTCATTAGGGAAATGCAAATTGAAACCGCCATGATGTGTCCACTTCACACCCACTGGGCTGTGTACTGTTTCAAAACGAGAACAGAAAATAACCGGTGTTGGTGAGGTTGTAAAGAAATCTGGGAATCCTTGTACACTGTTGGTGGGAAAGTATATATGATTGTCTCACCACTATGCTGTGTACCTGAAACTCAAACAAAATAATACTGAATGTAAACTGTAATTGAAAATTAATTTTTTTAAAAAATGGTACAGCAATTATGGAAAACAGTATGGCAGTTCCTCAAACTATTAAAAATAGAGTTACTATTGATTGAGCAATTCTATTTCTGAATACATATCCTAAAAAACTGAAAGGAGGATCTCCAGGTGACACTGTGTAACCGTGTTCATAGCTGCATTATTCACAATGGCTAAAATGTGAAAGCAACCCAGGTGTCTCTCAACAGAGACATGGAAAAGGAAAACGTGGTGTACATACAATGAAATTATTCAGCCTTAAAAAGGAAGGAAATTCGGACACCTGCTACAACATGGGTAGCCCTTGGGGACATTACGCTGAGTGAAAGAAGCCACGGAGAGACTGATACCGTGCGATTCCATTTCTGTGAGGTGCCTGTGTGAGCAGTCGCGGTCACAGAGGCAGAGAGCAGAGTGGAGGCTGCCGGGCCCGGGCGAGAGGGAAATGGGAGTCATGGCTTAGTGGGCACAGTTTCAAGTTTGCAAGACACAAAAAGCTCAGGAGACAAATAGTGGTAACAGTTGCACAATAATGTGAACGTACTTAAAACCACTCAACTGCACACTTCAAAAATGGTTCAGATGGTATATTTTGTAATGTATTTTAGCATAATAAACAAATTTTTTTAAAGATTTTATTTATTTCTTTTTAGACAGAGGGAAGGGAGGGAGAAAGAGAGGGAGAGAAACAGCAATGTATGGTTGCCTCTCACATGACACCCACTGGAGACCTGGCCCACAACCCAGGCATGTGCCCTGACTGGGAATCGAACCGGGACCCTTTGGTTTGCCACCCACGCTCAATCCACTGAGCCACACCAGCCAGGAGCATAATAAAAATTTTTAAAGGCATAAATATTTTTTAAAGGAGACAAGCTTGAGATATATATCAACCAATTGCAATGTACACACCTAATTCAGATCTTGATTCAAACAAACTGTAAAATATATATATATATTTTTTGAGACAATCAGGGAAATGTAAATGCTGATTGGATATAGTTTGATAGAATTACAGATTTTTTCAGGGGTGATGATGGTATTTTGGTAATGTTTTCAGAAAGAGTCCCCGTCTTTTAGAAACGCGTGCAGAAATAGTTACAAAACGAATGGAGGAGGAGAGGACTTGACAATTAACTTAATCAAACACATCACAGAAACTGTGCTGCTTTGTAAAAGTGTAATTACTACCATACAACTCAGCAATCACACTCTTGGGCATTTATCCCAGAGAAATGAAAATTTATGTTCACATAAAAACTTGTCCACAAATGTTTATAGCTTTATTCTTAATAGCCTAAAACTGGAAACAAGCAGATGTTCTTCAACGGGTGACTGGTTAAGCAAACTGTGGTTGTAACCGACTGAATTATGTCCCCCGAAAACTCATGTTGAATCCCCAACCCACGATGTGACTGCATTTGGGGACAGGGCCCATAAGGAGGCCACAAAGATGGAATGGGTCATATGAGCGAGGCCAAACCTGATAGAGCTGGAGCCCTTACAAGAAGAGGAATAACCAGAGGTCGGTCTCTGCCCGGGTGGATATAACAGAAAGGCCACGTGAGGACACAGCAAGAAAGCCGCCATCTACAGGTCGGGAAGAGAAGTCTCACCAGAAATCAATTCTCACAGCACCGTGATCTTGGACTTCTGGTCTCCATCGCTGTGAGGAAATACCTTCCTGTTGTGTGAGCCCCACGGTCTGTGGTATTTTGTTACGGCAGCCTGAGCTAATGCAGTGGGACCTCTAGGCCATGAGATACTATCCAGAAGTAAAAAGGACTACATTACTGATACTCAAAATTTGGATGAATCTCCAGGGAACCATGTTAAGCTAAAAAAAAAAAAAAAATCCCAACCCCAAAAGGCTATATACTCTACGATACCATTTTTTTTTTAAGATTTTTTATTTATTTATTTTTAGATAGAGAGGGAAGGGAAGGAGAAAGAGAGGGAGAGAAACGCCAGTGTGTGGTTGCCTCTTGTGTGCCCCTACTGAGGACCTGGCCTGCAACCCAGCCATGTGCCCTGACTGGGAATTGAACCAGCAACCCTGTGGTTCACAGGCCCGTGCTCAATGCAGTGAGCCACACCAGCCAGGGTTCTACAATACCATTTATATAAAAATCTTGAAATGTCAATATTACAGAGATGGAGAGCGGAAGAGTGGCTGTCGGGAGCTAAGAAGGGAGCGGGGCAGGTAGAAAGTGAGTGTGACTATAAAGGGTGGTAAGTGGCTCCCTGTGGCAATGGAACTGTTCTGTGTCTTCACTGTGGTACCAAGACAGCTGTGCTGCCGTTGCCCTCCAGTTACAGTTGGGAGGAGCCGCGAGAAGAGTGCAGGAGAGCTCCCTGATTGCCTACAACCACATGTAAGTCTGTAATCATCTCAAAAACAGTTGGTTCTTTCTAACTACGGTCAATAGAAAGCCCCCGTCAGCACAGTACAGCACCACACTCTTCCTCGCCTGCTCTCCTCTCCCCACTCCGCAACTGGACTCACCAAATGCTTGAGCCTCAGCTGCCACAGCTGGTTAGGGCTGTCCTCCAGCCCAGCAGTGGGAGCAGAAAAATGAGCAAGGGAGAGAGAAAAGGGTCACTGCTCTTCCACCAGCCACCGTCCCTGTCTACTCATCACCCCCCACCTCACACACACTGTCAACCCTACCTCCACCACCCTCTCACAGCCCAGGAGACAAGCTCATCCGAAGCCTTTAAATTAGTAAACATTAAAATCCCTGTAGTGCAGTCACGGCAAAGAAAGTGGGGCTTAGACTCCAGACCGTCCTAGACTCTGACCCCAGCTCCACCTCTTGCTACCTCATCCCCTGTGCAAGCTTAGACAAGCACGTTGGCTTCTCTGGACCTCGGTTTCTTCATATACAAAAATGTCACTCACATCACTGCATGGCTGTGAGGATTAAATGAGGTATTGACTAAATCAGGAGAACCCAGCCTCATGCCTAGAACATAATGAGAAGCTGAAAATTTTCATTTCCTTCCTCCCTACCTGCTGAAGACTTTCCCCCATGACTTTGGCCTTATGTCCCGTCCTTTTAATCAGAAGTGCAGCACAGCAGGACACTCTGAATTACTCCTTCAAGTTTATTTCTCCTAAAGCTCTGTTTCTCCTTATCACACACAACTAGTTGGAAAGTAAAAGCGGAATGATCACCTGTGGCGGCTAACGCGTGCCTCAGTCCCGCAGCGATGCTAACAGCCTTCTCTCCTGGGAGCTGTCAAAACAGAGAAGAAGATCGAAATCTCAGAGTCGTCCATCTACAAAACGTGACGTGACTGCGGCCCAAATGCAACGCAGCAGTGCCCTCATTATGTGTCTGATGGCTTTAGAGCCCCCAGCCAACATTTCCATTCATAAATACCTCCATCTGCATCCCTAAGAGACTAAACTCTTTTAAAAATACCGTATCACAACGCCTCTCAGGGATGGGGAGACCTGCAAGTTCATCCAGTCCAGGGGTTGGCAAGCGTTTTCTATCATGGGCCAGACAGACAGTAAATAGTTTAGACTTTGCAGGCCGTGTGGTTTCTATCACACTACTCTACTCTGCCATTGTAACAGAAAAGCCACCATAGACGATACATGAATGAATGGGTGTGGCTGTGGTCCAGCAAAACTTTATTTACCAAGGGTTCTGGTTCTCAGACCTTTGCTCTAGTCCAATCCCCATCCAACACTAGAAACCGCTCCACAGCACCCCACCAAGTGGCCGTCAACCCCTGCCAAACACCTGCTTCTGGTGACACAGGCTCACCGCCTCCCCAGGTACCTATTCATTTATCTCCTTGGGTGAAGCCACGCCTCTCTGCCTAGAGCTTCTGACAATGCTTTCAAATATGTGAAGACAGTTGTCACGTCCTAACATGCCTTGTGGTGGTTTTAAAATAGGTCCTCACATTCTTTGAGAACCCCTTCCCTCAAGTTGCGCAGCTTAATCCCCCTCTGGCTGAGTATAGGCTAGACTTAGTGCCTTGTTTCCAGGGAACAGAATAAGGAAGCGATGAGGTGCTCAGAGATGAGGTGATAAAAGGCACTACGGCTTCCTGCTGGGCCTCGAGGGGAGAGACAGCCAGAGGCCAGGTCTGAACAGTCCTGCAGAGAGGCCCACGTGCCACGTGGCAAGGCACTGAGGCCTCCCACCAGGCGAGAGAGGCAGAAGTGGACCCGCCAGCCCAGTCCCGCCTTCAGCGCCCCGGCTGACATCCTGACTGTAACCTCGTGAGAGACCCGCTAACCTGTTCCCGGGTTCCTGACCCTCAGAAACTATGAGATAATTAACGTTTGTTGTTTTAAGCTGCTAAATTTAAAGCTAATTTATTACAAGCACTAGATAACTAATACATTTCTCTTTTTAAGACCAAACATCCCCAATTCCATCGGCCATCACCCAATTTGAAATTCCCTCCCACTCTGGGTCCCACTCCTCTAAAAAGGCTCTGATTACTCACTCTCTCTTTCTGAAAGGTTCTGTAACACGCATCACTCACAGCCCCAGTGGCGCTTCACTACACTCTTTATTTACAGATCCACTGCGTCTTTCTACACCGCAGGACTCTCGGGGCAGGGCCTGAGTCTTGTTCAGCTCTATGCCCAGGGCCTGCGCACCAAACCCACAGCAGGACGCGAGACTGCGGATGCAGCCGACTCGCAGAGGACAGGGCTCTGGCCTCCCTTCTCCCAGAGATTCTATTTCCGTTAATGTAGCCTACAATCACATTAGCTTCGGGGAAGATCAAATCGTATTGCTAATATAATATTGTTATATTATACTATATATATAACATATTGTTCTATACGATGTTTTTTTTCCTTTCAAAATTAACTAGCAGGCTTTACATGTGGATTCAATCTCTTCAACATCTTCGACTCTCCGCTATTCCTTCCTCTCCATTCCCACTGCCACTGCTTTGGTTTGGACCGTGATCATCTCTTGCCTGAATTATTAGCCAGAGTTTCCTGAGCAGTCTTCCTTCAATCCATCCTCCGCACTACCCCAACCAGGCCCCTCCCTGCCACATGTTCTTACCATTTGTCATCCACTACCCGCTAGCAGCCCCCTCCCCACGGGCACTTCCAACCCTTCCTTATACTCCAGCCCAACCAAACTGCTTGCAGCAGCTCAAACCCTCCCTCCAGTTCTATGCTTACATGGTTCCTTCTGTCTGGAATGCTCTTCTTCTGCACCTACTCTGTGCATCCTATCTCAAGCCAGGTAAACTTCTACTCAACTTTCAAGAGCCAGCATAAGCCTATGCTCACTCCGCTTTCCCCTACAAAGAAGAGTTCAGTTCTCAGTACCTCCTTTGAGGCTACACATACATTTACCATAGTTCCAACATGGTGACGCATTTAGGTGTTTCTATGTCCTCAAACACTAGGACTGGATCTTCCTCACCTTTGTCCTCACAGCCTAAACACAGCACAGATATTATGAAATAAATGAATTTCTATAACATTGCACTTTGGCACTTTCCTCCCATTGTTCCACAGGACACAGCCTGTCAAAATGTTTTCACCTCCTGCTTCTGTCAACCGATGTATTTTAACCATTGCTCTCCTCTGTCTTCTTCAGTCGTGTGACTTAAATGAAATTAATTATAATTTAAACATAGGTTCTTTAAAAGCCATCTATTTATAAATAAATAAATAAATATCATCTATGTATTAACCTAATTAGAAGCTGTAACACTTCCTACAACAGAGACTACAGAATCTAGACTCCGTGTACAGTGTGTGGTATAGACTAAATGTTTGTGTTCTCCCGAAATTCATCTGTTATGACCTATTACCCAATGTGATGGCATTTGGAGTGGGGTCTTTAGGAGGTGATTAGGTCGTGAGGGCACAGCACTCACATGGGGTTAGTGCTGTTATAAGAAAGATCCCCGAGAGCTCCTTCGCCTCTTCCGCCATGAAGGCATGCAGCAAGAATATGGCCATCTGTGACCCAGGAAGTGAGCCCTCACCAGACACCAAATCTGCTGGTTCCCTGATCTTGTACTTCCCGGCCTCCAGAAATGTGAACACTGAATGCTGGTTATTTAAGCCACCTAGTCTACGGTATTTCTGTTACTGCAGCTCAAACAGACTAAAACACCATGGAAACCATGACCCCAGATAATAGCCCCACAGACCAGCCATTGTAATTCAGCAGGATCATAGGAGCAGACCAAGCTCTCGCCAGTGAAAACAGATCTCCCACTCTGAGTCAGAGTTTTAGGAAATTAGGTAAGAGTGGAGCAGCTTAGGTAGCAAAACTCCTTTTTGATCTAAGCATATTTCTTTAAAAATATTCCATAGTCCTGTTATGATCATTTGATCACTTATAATATAAACTTCACAAAAATGTGCACCTTTGAAGTACGATGCAGGGCAAAGAGCCCTGAACTAGGGCCGGGAGTCCCCGTCTACACTCATGCCATCCAGCACGGCAGCCACTAGCTACATGTGACCACTGAACAACGGAAATGTGACTAGATGGAACTGAGGCACACTGTCGGTAAAAAATGTACACCAGAGTTCAGCTTAGTATAAAATAAAAATATAGAATATCTCATGAATGAATTTATATATTAATGGCATGTAAAAT
The DNA here is from genome assembly GCA_004026765.1 of Micronycteris hirsuta. Lineage (NCBI taxonomy): Eukaryota > Metazoa > Chordata > Mammalia > Chiroptera > Phyllostomidae > Micronycteris > Micronycteris hirsuta. The sequence continues at coordinate 4,172 of PVJI01030371.1, read as the reverse complement.
GAAATGATAATAGTTTGGATACATTGGATTAATTCAAAAGTCATTAAAATTTCACCTACATGCCACAACATGGATGACACTTAAAATCATCAAGAGGGGGAAAGGTACAGAGAATAAGTAGCATAAATAGTAGGTAGAAAGTAGACAGGGGGAGGTTAAGAATAGCACAGGAAATGTAGAAGCCAAAGAACTTATATATAGGACCCATGGACATGAACTAAAGGGGGGGAATGAGGGTGGGAGGGGGTCACAGAGCGGAGGGGAACAAAGGCAGGGAAAATGGGACAACTGTAATAGCATAATCAAGAAAATATATTTTTTAAAAAAATCAGGTGCAATGAAAAAGGCAGACCCAGAAGACCACATATTGTGTAACTTATATAAAATGCCCAGAATAGGCAAATCCATAGAGATAGACCAGTGGTTGCCAAGGGCTCTGGGGAGGGGAGAATAAGGAGCAACTGCTACTGGGCACACAGTTTCTTTCCTGGTAAGGAACATGTTCCAAAATCAGACCATGGTGAAGGCTGCCCTTCTCTGCAGATATACTAAAAACCACGAAGTTACATGTATTTAAAAGGTAAATATTATGGCGTGTGACTTACATCTCAATATAGTTGTTATTTTTAAAATTAATCTCACCTGTTTCTCTTTACTTTTTTAAATGGTGCCACTGGAAACCTTTAAATCACACGCGTGGCTCCCATTCCATTTCTATTAGATGACACTGGCTTATGCCGTCTGCCTAGCTGTGTCTTTAGGCAAGTCCCTTCTGTCTGAACCTATTTCTAACATAGTGTCCATTATTACTAGTTTTAGAATTGCAAAAAGCCGTTAACGTCTTTAAAAGATATATTACCTTTATTGTTTTATTTCAAAAAAAAAGTATAATGTGTATGAGGACTAACCAGTGTTTTTTTTTTTTCACTCACAACCTTCAACCCCACCAACCTAATTTTTCCTAGAAAAAAACCTAAGTTTTTCATCTTTAATTTTAACTACCCCATGGGTTTTCAAAGACCCAGCCAGTCTGGGCAGGAATAACTGGAATACCCTGGAAAGTCAGTAACAGGACAGGGGCAAGAGGAATATTAGGTGCTGTCCTTACCTCAACGGCCTGGGGAACCACACATCTTTGAGGCCCATGAGGAACTCCTAATTGGCCAAAGGAGTTGGATCCACAGGATAGAACTTGACCATTTTCTGCAAAATACAAATGCCTAAATTACAACCCAAGCACTAAGATATCTGTGACCCATGGGTAAATGCTGAAGGAGCGGCGGAAGGGAGAGGAGGGAGGGAGCGCCCTGTGCTTCAGCACATTCACACCACGCTCCCTGCTTTTATTGCTCCCTGGGAACGAAAACACTGGGCACCGGCCATTTCACGGACTGTCCACTACGCTAGTTCGTGACGGATGAACGGTGCAGAACACCTAGCCCCAGAGCTCAGTGTTGGAATAGGAGGGTGCTTACTCCCCACTTTTCATGTTGCCATGTAACACAATTTCTGTTATTTAACACTTCAGGCCTTTCTCCCTGCCCTTCCCATACTCACTGCTTTCTAGCAGCGGGTGGGGGTGGGGGGGAGGGGTAAGCTAACCGGGTGGTGAGTTTGGGACAAGGAAGAACAGGACACATGTGGCTTGGCACCCTCCTCTCAGGCATTCTGGGCTGACACATAGTAAGGGTTTCCCCTGTGGGCAAGGCCAGAGTTCAGGGGATAAGTCTGGATCAGAACCCCTTGGCCTGACAAGTACCCTGGCCTCCCACTTAGCCTTTACCAGGAAAAAGCCAAGAGCGTGCGCTCCACCTGCCTGGCTGCTCTCAGCCTTTCCCACAACTGGTTCCGAACGTGAACAGGGAACGGTGATGTCTACTGACTCCCGACACGCCCAGCGCAGGCCCCCGAAGAGCACTTCATAAATGACAGCTATTACTTAGACCCTAATAAATACTACTGAATGCAGCACACAGTAGGGGCCCCTCCCAGAGAGAGATAGTGACACCCTCGCAGGGTTTTAAAGACAGGACAAGAGTTGGCCAGACAGACAAGAGAGGGGCTGTTCCAGGCAGGGAACAACAGCACTGTCTGGTGTCACCAGAAAGAAAAGAATAGGGAGTGAGGAGAATAAGAGCCAAGGCAACAAGAGGAATAGGTGGGGAACAGTAATGGAAGGCCGTGTGCTAAGAAGCGTGGAACGAGCTGTGCATGTGAGCATCCACAGGGGTCTGAGGTGGGGCTGGAGGATGGGCAGGGTTACAAGGTCAGAAGATGCCCTTGCCAGAGGGCTGTAACAAAGAGGGACCTTAGTCAGAAATTATAGATGGTCCTTGGAATCCAGAATGGCAAGCTGATGGGGCAAAACTACTTCCAGGGAGAAGTCAGCTGACAAAGTCTCTGTCATCTGATTCCCAAGAGCATTACAGTGGTCCCTCAGTATTTGCAGGGGGTCAGTTCCAGGACCCCCTGCAGATGCCAAAACCTGAGGATGCTCAAGTCCCTTGTATAGAACAGCGTGGAACAAAGCATACAGTTGGCCCTCTGCAGCCACCAATTCCCAACCATGGATGGAAACGGCTGTATGTACAGTAGTACATACAGCACTTGATCAGCACTTGGTTGAATCAGCACTTTTTGATCAGCACTTGGTTGAATCCATAGACGCCTGCAGAGACAGAGGGCCAACTGTATTCTATCAACCCTTTCCCCATATCCCTCTACATCCTATTCTGCTACCTGGCTTCGCAGAGAAGGAACAGTTCTGTCCAACCATATTCATGTATTTTTGCTAAATCCCTCATTGGGAAAAAACTACCATCACTGTTGTGTCAACCTCTGATTTCCTCACCCTCCCCACCACGCCCCCCTGGAACAGCCCTCCGCTGGCACTTCTGGCCAGCTAGCCCAGTCACACGGCTACCGTGAGCTTCTGGGACAGGAAGTGGCCACCAAAGGTAGTCCAGTTCATTCCTCAGTCTCTGGAAAAAGTGGTCTAGCCCAAAGTTTTAAAGATTCAGTTCTTTATTTTTAGAGAAAGGGGAAGGAAGGGAGAAAGAGAGGGTGAGAAACATCAATGTAAGAGAGAAACATTGATCGGCTGCCTCTCGTACATGCCCAACCACGGACCAAACCAAACCCACAACCCTGACTGGGAATCGAACTGGCAGCGTTTCCCTTGGCAGAACCACACCCAACCGAGCCACACCGGTCAGGGCTCCAGCCCAAAGTTTTACCGTATACACTCTTCTTGTGGAAGACACCTCACAACTTTCCTTGACAACCAGAGAGAACATCTGTGTTTTTAAACACGCAGAGGCTCTAATTTAATAAGCATCACCACTATCGTGCTCTTCCCACTCAAAGCCTTTGTGGGGAGAAAGATTGGCCTAGGAGTAAACTCACCTGTAAGAAGAATGGTAAAGTCCCAGCCACAGGCCACCTGTTGGACGGGACAGCCAAGGAGGGATTTGCAGGGTGTAAAATACAGAACGTCCTCCGTGTGACCAAGCCCCAGCTGCCCATCTTTGTTCAGGCCACAGACAAAAAGACTTCCTCCATCTGCAATACACAAAGGCTTTGGTGATACTGTGCAGGAGAAATTATAACGGCCAAAGTAAGCAAAAGGATTTCACTATTTATTTGGAGTTACAAACCCATAAACCTTTTCCCCACTCACCTTAACAAGCCACGTATGCTAAGGTGCACTGAACCCGACGGCATTGGGCCAAGGGGCTCGAGTCTAACATCTAAATGGAAACTCCAAGTGCGGCGGCAGTGGCCAATCGCCAAAGCAGGCATCCACTGTAATGATACAGCCGACATCGACTCTGCACTCAGAATGTGCCAGGCATTGCTCCCGGGGGGTCTGTGCCGGGCCAGCTTAACCCCACGCACAATGCCTAGGCCCCACAGTACTTTTAGAGGCCCACAGAAATGTTCTGACTTTAAATTCTTTTAAAATAACAAAAGGGCCCTGGCTGGTGTAGCTCAGTGGATTGAGCGCGGGCTGGGAACCAGAGGGTCCCGGTTTGATTCCCCGTCAGGGCACATGCCTGGGTTGCAGGCCAGGTCCCCAGTGAGGGCCATGTGAGAGCAACCATACATTGCTGTTTCTCTCCCTCTCTGTCTCCCTCCCTTCCCCTCTCTCTGAAATAAATAAATAAATAAAA
>PVJI01030370.1:0-14284 GCA_004026765.1 Micronycteris hirsuta | reverse complement strand
CCTGCAAGGTCTCTTTTGAGAAATCAGCTGACAGTCTTATGGGAATTCCTTTGTAGGTAACTGTCTCCTTTTCTCTTGCTGCTTCTAGGATTCTCTCCTTATTTTTAATCTTGGGTAATGTAATTATGATGTGTCTTGGTGTGTTCCTCTTTGGGTCCAACTTCTTTGGGACTCTCTGAGCTTCCTGGACTTCCTGAAAATCTATTTCCTTCACCAGCTTGGGGAAGTTCTCCATCATTATTTGTTCAAATAAGTTTTCAATTCCTTGGATTTCTTCTTCTCCTTCTGGCACCCCTAAGACTCAGATGTTGGGACATTTAAGGATGTCCTGGAGGTTCCTAAGCCTCTCCTTAGTTTTTTGAATTCTTGTTTCTTCATTCTTTTCTGGTTGGATGTTTTTTTCTTTCTGCTGGTCCACTCTGTTGATTTGAGTCCCAGTTTCCTTCTCATCCCTATTGGTTCCCTGCAGATTTCCCCTCATTTCCTTTATATTATCCTTCATTTGTTCAAGTAATTGCAACAATTTTTCATTGAATTCTGTGAGCACCCTGATTACCAGTGCTTTGAACTGTGCATCTGATAAGTTGGCTATCTCTTCATCACTTAGTTGTATTTTTTCTGGAGCTTTGATGTGTTCTTTCATATGGGCCATTTTTTTTCTCGGTGCACCTGTTACTTTAAGGGGCGGAGCCTTAGGTGTTCACCGGGGCAGGTCAACTCCCGTCGTTATTTTGTGATGCTGTCTGTGGGGCGGGGCAACCCACGCTGCTGTGTTGTGATGCAGCCTGTGGTGGGCGGGTCTTGAGAGAACAATGGCGCTTGCTCTGCTCTCCTCACTGCTACCCCCAAGCAAGTTGGGCCCCCCTGCACTGGCTCCAGGGTGAGTGGATGGGCCTGCACAGTTCCAAGTCCCTGTGGGTCTCCCCAACGAACTCTCCCGTGAGGCCAGGAGTTCCTCCCGCTGCTGCCTCAGCTCCCACAGGTGCCCTCAGTTGGTGGTTTGAGGTCTTATTTCTCCGAGTTGGTGGGTTGCTGCTCTGTCCGCTCCGCTCCCAGCTTTTTCTCCCGGTTAATCTGCATGCGAATGAGGGCCCTCCTGGTCCACCAACCTCGGCCTCGCTGTGAAGGATTCTTTTCCGCACATGAAAAAGCGTAGCCCTGGGATTCAACGCATGTGAGCAAAGACGCCAGCGTGTAAGATGGCCCAAGTTGGCATATGCAGATTCATGTTCATGGAGAAAGAATTCTTTGAAGGGGAATTTGGCTAAAATATTTCTTAAGATTTACTGCCTTGCTAAATCTCTCCCCTCTGGATCAAAGGGCTTATGCTAATGAATGCCCGGGCTTTTTCCTGCCACAATGTTTATGGTTCTTGAGTAAACAGCCCCAGCTTGCTGTTCCTCAGTTTGCTTATCTACCCCTTTGATGTGTCTTTCTGTATCTGTCTACTGCCTATTTTGAATCCACAATCTATATATAAGTAAATGAAGACCAACCTGATGCTCTGTGCCCCAAATCTTCAATAAAAACCTCTGGACCCAAGGCTCGGAGCTCTCTCCCAGATGATGAGGGAGGAGTCATGTGGTCCCGGAGCCCTTTTCCTGCGTATTTTTGAGTGAGATTTATTTACACGCATTCGGTCACTGTCACCACGGATTTTGTGGGATGGAATCCGCGACACTGCTGGGTCCAGGTGGGCCGGGTGCTGGCCGCGTTTTGGTCAGGCACGCCTGCCACGGGTCTCTCCCGGCAGCTGCAGCGCTGCCAGTACCACCGCTCCGCAAACTGCTGTCCTGCCATGTGCTCAAAGCCTGGCTAGGCTCCGCCCCACTTACCGGTCTGGATGAACGTGTCTTCTTTAACTCCTTGGTTGTCGGGCTTCCACTCAGTTCGATTTTCTGTCAGATCTGGCTGTTTTTGTTTATTCAAATTATTTTTTTTCCTCTTTTGGTTGTGCGAGGAGGCACAGTGTGTCTACCTACGCCTCCATCTTGCTGGAAGTCCTCTTGAATCCAGTCTTACTGGAACTACAGGCCCATCTTTCAAGACTAAGCACAGGTGTTTGATATGGAGACTTTCCTCAGTACCCATCCTGAACAGGCCTGCGCTCTCCCTCCTTTGGCGCGCTGCTGCCTCTGGTACATTCTTCTTTCTCCCTGGACACACATAAAATCGTGTTGCACATCTTTATGTACATTTCTCTTTTCTGCTTACACCCAGCTCCTCGAAGGCAGAACCAGACCTTTACTTCCTTAAATACTTGGCACAGTGCCTGACATTCAGTGAACTCTCAATAAATATGAGATGAAGGAATAAACGTTCTAAATAAAGGCGGTGACAATGGATATGGAGAGAAGAGGCCAAATTTGGGAGAGGATATTTTTAAGTTATATTGGGGGTTGGAAAAGTGTGGCCCATGGGCCAAATCCAGCCCACTTCTCCACTGCCTTTGTAAATAAAGTTTTGTTGGCACACATCCAACCCCATTTGCCTACGTTTTGTCTATAGTTGCTTTCATGCTACAATGGCAGAGTTAATTCTTTGTGACAAGATCAGATGGCTTACAAATGCAAAAATGTTTACTCTCTGGACCTTTGCTGATACAGCTTGTCAACCTTTGAGTCAGGTGGCCAGGATTTGGGACTGGAGATAAAGGGTGATGGAAAGGAAAGAGACAAGACTTCCTTTCTCTTATCTCCTCACTGTGCCTAGTATAGTGCTTTGCTCCCAAGTGATGGCATTGACCCATAGGCTTGAAGGAACTGTGGGGCAGGAGGAAAAGGGAGCCTAAGAGAGTAAGGTAGGAAAGAGACCCCGTAGGAAGAGACCAGGGCCCTGGCTGATGTGGTTCAGTTTGTTGGAGTGTCCTTCCATAGGCTAATAGGTCGTGGGTTCAATTCCTGGTCAGGGCACATACCTAGGTTGTGGGTTCAATCCCCAGTTGGGCATGGCACATATGAGAAGGCAACCAATCAATGTTTCTCTCTTATCAATGTTTCTCTCTCTCTCTCCCTCCCTCTCTCTCTCCAAAGGCAATGAAAAAATGTCCTCGGGTGAGGTGAGGATAAAAAAAAAAAATTAAAAACAGAACAAACAAAAACAATGGAGAGACTAGGGCCATAAAGTACAAGGCAGAATTGATCTAAGTCCTGCTTCTTCCTCATGAAGCCTCTCATGCCTGTGCTCTCTTTCAGTCGTCCAGTTTGGCTTTGTCACCCTCTTTGTGGCCTCCTTCCCTCTGGCACCTATATTTGCCCTCCTCAACAATGTCATTGAAGTGCGACTTGATGCAAAGAAGTTTGTCACAGAGCTGAGACGGCCAGATGCTGTGAGAACCAAAGATATCGGTATGTCCCCTGCTCAGAGGCGGTGGAAGACCCATCCCCCGCCTCCACCCCCCTGCCCCACAACCCTCACACTGACAGGAATCCAGACTGTTGGGGAAGCCTTTGCCTCTTTACCCCTCTGAGCTCCTCATCCTCAGATCTTCAGGTACTGGCAGCCCTTCAGAGGCTACGTTATCCCCTCCCAGTTGTTCCCTGGTTTCTAGACAGGGGAGCACCTAAGTCTCTCTAGACAAGCCCACTCCTGGGGAGCCCAGAAAACCTTCCCTGGTAATGTCCCTGCAAAGCATCACTCTGAGCTGCAAGGTTGTCATCACTGGGCCACAGGTGGGAGTGAGCCAGACACCCTCCTTTCTGTCTTACAGGGATCTGGTTTGACATTCTCTCCGGAATCGGCAAGTTCTCTGTTATCAGCAATGTAAGTGCTTATATTCATGACACCCTGGCACTGCGGGAAGGGCTTTCCCGAGGGGCTGAGGCCTTCTAAGCAGGACAGTAGCCCTTGTTACATCTCAGCCTTTTCCATTCGGAGCTTTATTTAAAGCAGCTCCCTGGTTAATAATGCATACAAGCCTTTCTAATTCATCATGCTGTTGCCAGAACAATGCCACTTAATTGTTAATTTCACTAAGAGAAAGAAGGATAATTACCCACCAGAATGCAAAACTTTGCCTTAAAAGCCAAAATCAGGTCTTTGCTCAGAGCCAAGAGTAATGAGGAAAGAATTCCTCGTATCTATCCATCTCTTCCTTTTCTTTTCTACTCCTGAGCTAAACAATACCTGGAGCACTGCCCAGGTTGCAATTCCTAATTACGGTTCCTCCAAGTTGTCATTGTGAAGTCTTAATTATCCCCAAGGACTCTGGCACTGCATAGGTGAAGATAGGACACGGAAGAAGAGGGGTCCTACCTGTTGTGACCTCTAACTACCTTGCCAGACATGTCCACGTTTCAAAGGAAATCCTGCTGGGCCCAGGCCAGCAGCTCCCTTTGCTGCCTCCTGTACAGATGGTGGCCAGGCAGGGCCTCCTCCTCCCATCTCTCAGGAGTGTATCAGCCAGCTCAGTGAACACCAAGAAATCCACAGCCCGCTTCCCTTGGGAGAGGAACGCTGACTCTGGCTGGGGCTTGGTCTCCTAGTAAGAACTCATAAAATGCCTGGAGAGGTGTGAGGGGAGGCAGAGAGAATCAGCTCATTGCCTTGTTGAATGTCTGATGGAGGAAACACACATTTTGAGAAACAAGGTGCAATTTGGAAAAAATTTTAGATCAGTACTTTCCATCTATACAATAGAAGGAAAGAAATTGTACTACCCCGGCCTCTCTAAGACTTTTTCACTTACCTGTGAAAATGGGAGAGAACAAGAGTACCCACAACTCGGATTAGTCTGGAGGTTAAACACGATGTTGAAAGGACAGCTAACCGTGCCCAGTAGTGGTAGCTGTGGTTATTATGTTACTCACTCTCGAATATGGTCATGGCCATCCACAGTCATAGATACATTTAGAAAATAACACCTAAACAACATTTTTAAAAAGGGCTTTAATTGTTGGTGTGGAACATAGTATAAACACTTGCCAAAAAGATTTAAGATTTTCTTTGCAGAAAGGACCTCCCCATTCAAACGTGGGCTCATTCATTTGTCATTTGGTTTGCTCCGTAGATGTTTACAGAGTGCTTAGATATGCCAGATGCTGTGCTGGCTGTGTGTGGTTCCATCCAGCAGGGCCCATGCATTTCCCCTCTATGTCTCGCTTTTCCTAAGTAAAATGAATGAAAGAACCAGCTCCATTATACAATGTGCCAGAAAGTGCCAAGAGGTAATGATCAAATTGAGGGAATTGAGGAACCGTGTCCTTGGTATTCCTGGCTTTCTGGTGTCACTCAGGGGCAGGTGTACCTGGTCATTCAGAGTCCTTGCCTATGGTACCTATGTGACATTTTCATCACTATTGGTAATTTTCTCAGAAAATCTTCCATTCTCCTTTGGATTGGCCAATACCAAATATCTCAGAGGTGATTTATTCCCTCCAGCACCAAATGGCCCCAAATGGCTTAGCATCCTTTTCTACAGTGGTTATAACTTGACAGTCACTATCTTGTGGATTTACTTACACATATCAAAGATGGAAAAGCCAGGTAAGTCAGCTGCATGAGGTCAGAGATAAGGACTTCTGTATCAACCAGAGAAGCACCTCTGGGTGGGAAGCCCAAGAAGGGACAGTCTCTTAGCCAGGTGGAACCTGTGCCACCTGGACAGCACCCACCCTGACCTCTCCTCAAGCATTTTTGGTTTTGTTCCTCAGGCTTTTGTCATTGCCGTCACCTCCGACTTTATCCCTCGCCTTGTGTACCAGTATGCCTATAGTCACAACGGGACTCTGCATGGCTTTGTCAACCATACCCTCTCCTTTTTCAACGTCAGCCAACTGAAGGCGGGAACGCAACCGGAAAACTCACAGTTTGACGAGGAGGTTCAGTTCTGCAGGTAAAGTGATCATGAAGAGGAGGGAAACAGAGGACTTCCACTGGGAGATCCAAATGATTATCTGGATGACCTAGACTTAGATCATTCTCCTTTCTTCTATCCCATGCCTAATTACTATAAATCCATTTCCACGAATCAACAAATATTTATTAGATAGCCTTGTCTTTACCATCAAGGGGTTTATGGTCTGGTGGGAAGAAAATAAGCGAGACAGGTAGGAAATAGCAGGTTACTCAATAATTATATCTAATATGGACCATAAACATTGTGGCTATTCAGAGAGGGAGATCAGTGTCGGGTAGAATGGAGAGGGGAGGCTTCCTGGAGGTGCCAAGAGGGATTCGAGGACAGGAAAAGTTGATCCTAGATGGGGAGTCAGCATGGCAAAGTCGTGGGGGTGGGGATGAATCTGGGTGTTAGGGAGTCTGCGTGACTTTGTCAACCATACCCTCTCCTCTTTTAATGTCAGCCAGCTAGGTGGTGTAGTTAGCAAAGGGAGTGCTTAAGAAAACAATGAGGGATAATATATAATATATATATTCCTAGTATAATAAAAGCCCTAAATATTGTTGAACTTGGATAGGATAAAGTAGTCGATGGGAAATTTTGAAATCTTACAAGAATTTGAATGTGATGTAATAGGAAGATATTGACCTTTTAGTGACAAGGAATGATAGAATAAAGGGTAGGCTTAGGAAAATTGATCTGGTCTTAGAGAGGAAGATGAACTAGAATTGGGGGAACTCAGGGAAGGCAGCTGAGCTGCTACATCAGTCAGACATGAACCATGATGGAAACAGACCAGGGTGATGGAGGAGGAAGAGAGAAGATGAGCTATTTTATTAACATATTGCCAAGTTGGTGACCAGAAACAGAGAGTCTCAGTCCAGGATATCTCCAAAGTTTGGAGTAAAGTCGGAAGACTAGAAAATTATGGATCCATTCACAGAGATGGGGAAGATGCTAAGTGAATCTGATTTTATGGTACATATAATGAATTTGATTTTAATCATGTTGCATTAAAAATAATGGTACAAAATTTGAGGGGTAATTTTCACCTAACTTCTAGACACACTAAGCTGGAATTCCACAGAAGTCCAGATGAGCATTATGATTAAAAGCCATTAAAACAGGGATCACTGAAGCCAAAAAAAAAAAAAAAAAAATTAGAAAACTCTTCACTGTTTACCCACAAAGGCCAAATGAAGAGAAGATCAGAGGGGACTAAATTATTTAGCACTTTTGTACTCTGGTGAAATGATAGTCCCGATAAAGGACTTAATCAAGGATCATACCTCATAAATTAAAAAAAAAATAAAATAGAACAATAAATACAACAAAAATAAAAATCTAGGAAAAGGCATTGTTTGGAAAATACAGGGCTTTCCCGGACCATCCCGAGTGGTATCTGACATCAGTGACCCAGCGAAGAAGCAGTGTGTCTGCTGTGTCTGCAGCAGTGATGGCCCTGGGCATGTCTGTCATGCTTGCCCATTGGGGACACCTTGGTATCCGAGATCAGCCCTTTGTAAGGTGGCTGCTTTAGTTCAGATTCACAGTCTAAGCCTACAAAAGAGAGAAAGAAAAAAAATTGGTCTTCTAACCCAGATGATTCAGTTAAACAGCCTTATTAATTTGTGATTTAAATAGAAGGGTATTCTGGACCCAGGAGCAATGACTTTAGGGTTCAACTCCAGCCAACCAAGAAAAGACTCAAAATCAGAGACCAGATCTAAGAACAGGTAAGGAAATTTATTCATAGATATCAATTTGTAGCAGGCTCAGTGTTTCAGGAATTTTCATATCTGGGCCTACTAAGACTGGCTCTTAGACAAAAGTTGTACCCAGGGACTACTCCTCTGTGTGTTTGGAGGGCCAGACTGTCCATGGTGCTGGAATTTGGTCTGTGGACCCAGCAGACATAGTTCTACTGCTCAGAGAGGGTCTGTACCAGCTCTAGGCTGTTTCTGGTAGCATCTAGATCTGCTCCAGCAGGGTCCATGGAGTCAGTCAATAGGTTTATATTAAATAAGCATGCACTGGAAGGTGAGAATTAGACAATCGTTTTAATAACTGGAAGGTACCACAGAAATCATCTTGTTGAAACTCCTTATTCTATATAAACATAAACTAAGGCTTTGAAAGTTGAAGAGTTCTCCAAGATTACAGAGGTTTCTAGTGACAGATCCTGAATTAAAATTCATGTCTATCCAAGAACACAAGCCTCTACCCCTACATGCAGAGAGGGAACAACACTAGTGTGACGTACTGTGTGGGGAAGCAAGGCTAACATAGTCTGCTTCTTTAGTTGGTCTAGAATCCCATGCTTGTCCAGAACACTGAGGTTCTCTGACCTTGCCCTGACCATCAGATCTTCCAGTAACATACATGAATATGATTTCCAGGTATATAAATGAACTAAATTGCCTTAAACACAAAGGGACTTTAACGACCCCCATGTTGAAAGTTGAGGGTAGGCCTAATTTTAGGCAAAGTTTGATTCAATCAAGTCTGCACCAACCAAATCTTTCTCCATCTGCCAAGCCCATTCCAATGGATGTTGACTATAGCTTCAAGGTCTGTGCAACTGCCAGCAGCTACAGACCAGTGGGATAAAAGCCCATACCTCTTTCCCAACGACCCCAGAAAAAGTCTCATTGAAACTCATTGACTATGATGAGTATGCATTCCCTACCCAGAACCACTCACACCCTACCTATAACCAGAGAGACGTGATGCTCTCCATGGCATTTGGGGCCACTGGGGTTGGGTTTGGGGGTGAAATCATCTCCAGCTGAAGCACATGATCTCTGAGTTGGAGGTAGTTCCCTAGTAGAAGACAAGATGAATGGATACCACTCCGCTAAAACAAAAAAAAAATGCCCAGGACATCAGGTATTAGCACACATGGAACAGATCAAGCTTTCTTGTATCTGCCTTCAGAGTCACTGGATTTTTTACCCAGTTGTAAAACCCCAGTAACCTCTTCCCTCCATTGTTTCCATGAAAGTAGATGGGATCATGACTTATCTGTGGCCCATTTTTTAAAAATTCTATGACTGAGTGGCAGAATTATTAATGGGTGGATGCATAGAAAGTGTATTTTATATTTCTGCCAAGAAAATTTGTTCACAGAAAATAGATCATTCCAGAGTCAAACCAAAATGATTCTGATTATTTTTTCTTTATTCAGTACCAGTGGGGATTATAGGTTCACTAATACAATTGGTTTTGACACCTTACTATAGGCTTGACACTGGCGGTCTGACAGGGAGTAAGACAAAGCGCCTCCCTCAAAGAGTCTGGATGGAGATGAGTACATAAACCAGCAGCTAAAATATATCTTTAATCATTTGCAATAGTGTCAGTGTAGGGAGCTCTGATGGCCCTGAGGACAGAGGCCATGCACCTGGCTCAGACTTAAGTGCTCAGGCAAAGCTTCAAGGGAGGCGGAGCCTGAAGAATGATCAGTACAATAGTGGCCAGAAGGATCGTCTTGTTGAAACTCCTCATTCACATGACCATGCTGGCCTGGGTGGTGAGTGGGGTGGGAAGAGCAATGGTGGATGGTAAGGGGGTGTCCAGTGGAGAAGGAGGTCTGAGGAGAGCAGTGGTTTCCAGGTGGAGGGGCAAGTTTGCACTCAGTGGCTGGGGATGGAGTGGGGGACGTCAGCTGAGAGAGAGGAGGCTGGAAGGGGCACAAAAGCCAGACCAAGAAGAGCGTACTAGTCATTTGGAGGCGTGTGGATTTCCCCCTGGGGCAGCACGAAGCCACTGAGGGGTTTAAGGGAGCAGTGATGAGCTCAAACTTTTCCTTGGTGTTAACCTCTGAATGCAGTGTGAAGACTAGCAGGTTATATTAGAAATAAAGAGATACCCTACTCTAAAGTATGGGCAGATGTCTAAAGAGCAAGGTCAGCATATCATCTAGATTGACCCTATCAAGTAGGTATATTTTGCTGCCTACCTTTCCTAGATGGGTGAGAATTGTTGATGAAAATCTCTACATCAGATGGGTCCAACTCAATTCATGCTGTGTGAACTTGTCTGGGTCATCAAATTCTCTAGAGATTTAGGAACTGGAACCATAATCTAATGATGTCTTTGTATGCTTAGAATTGTCAGTGACTAAAAATAGAAATAGAGAGGAAGAGAGAAGGAGGGAGAGGAAAAGGGAGAAAGGGACACAGAGGGAGACAGAGATTGAAAATGAGAAACAGAGACAATTCCGTAGCTAGCCCCAAAGCCTGTATTTAAAACTACTCCTGTGGTGGGAAATGAAATTTGCCCTGATTTTCTGGCAAATAGTGTTGGGAACTCAATGACCCTTCTTATTCTTAGCTTTCAGTGACCTCTGGAGATAAATGTGGTCAAATAAAACTGAGGTCTCCAGCTCCAACCCAGCCTCACCAGGAAAGAGGTATCTTAAAAATAGCAATAAAAGTTAAGGCAAGTCTCCGGCTGCCCATTTGAGATGCATTCCCAGCATTTTTGGAGCAATGTTGGCCTGAACCATCTAACTGCTCTGGCAGGGCTGCTCCATAAACAGCCCTTTGACGTCAATCTGCAGGCATGATTAGCGCCCATTTGACAAGGTCGAAGGACCACTGGGTCCTGGAGGATGGATGATGGCTTGGGCTCCGGGCTCAGCTGGAAGGGAGCAGAGAGATCAGCAGGGCAGGGCCTGGCCAGGGACCTGGGTCTCAGAGCCGGAGGAGCCGATCTGGGCACTGTTGAACCAATGGGCCTGTTTGGAGGTGCTGAGCCTGAAGAAACTGCATTCTTGGGTAGCTCCTGCTGGGTTTTTCTACAAGCGCCTAAGTTCTTTCATATCCCATGGTGCCGTAAAATTCTTTGAAGAGGCGAGTTTCCTTCCAGCCCTGGCTGCCTCTCATCTGCTTCTTGCTGAAACCAGAGGTAAAGTCAGCTTTTCCGGGTGTTGCCTTCCCTGATCTTTATCAACCACTGGATTGACATGGTTCTCATTAGTTCCTAACTGGCTGTACTATTTTCCCTTGTTAAGGGCCAATTTCAGAAGGCAGTTTTAAGTAGCTCAGATGGTATGAAAATAGTGTATATAATTGTATTCAGTATTAACATAACATTAATTGCCATTGGGACTATTAAAAAATTTTACATACCAGTGTTTGGAGTAGAGCAATGTATTTACTAATTCATAATGTAACTAAAACCTTATTTAAAAAAATTACTGGTTGTTGGTGATACACTCCTCAGTTTGTTATTTAGGCACCCTTCCTGACTGCAGTGACTTGTTATTGTGAACTGTGGCAGGTGGCACGGTCACTCGTCACCCCTGAAAGTGAAGACGGGAGGGGGACATCTAAGCCAGGAGTCTTTCTTCCCTCTCCACACCTCAGTTTCCCCATCTGTAAAAACGAGGACTTGGAGTAAATAATCTCCAAAGATTCTTCTCTGCTTTAAAAAAAATAGTAGTTCATGACACATGTAGTGTATTAATCGACTCCTAGAACAATTCTAACCATTGCAGGCAACCACTCCAACTCTGTCCACCTCCACCCTAACCCTGCCTGATCCGGGGCTTCTTCCCAACAGTGACCAGGGAGATACATTGTGTGAGTCTTTCTCAGACACTTTCCCACGCATTTACATAAAATGAATGGGTAGAGCCTTTAGGTGTTGTTTCTTGGGTTTGTTTTATAGTAAACATGATACATTTTTAATTAATGGGAACCCTTATATTTTTAGGTAATATATTCCCCTCAATCAATGTGATTTTTCTTAGTGTTAGATCTAGATAAAATCAATGCAATCTTAAAGCTAAAATATGTTGATTTTTGTACCAGTTTCACTGATTACATGCAAGTGTGTCTCACTTCTTACTATAATTTTGCTCCTGGAAGCTTAGAATAACAATGTATTTGAGTCAACTGAATATTGCTATTAATTACATTCTTTTTTGAAATTATGAATTTTTCCCTATAATGTTCTATGTGTGTATATATATATGTGTGTGTGTATGTATGTATGTATATATAAAGACTCTTCTCAGCCCCCTAATTCTGTATGTATATGTACATACATAATTCTATGTATGTATGTGTGTGCATGTATACATACATGCATGTACACATAATATATAAATTACATAAGTATATTAAATTATATTTTAAATGTACATATTATATACTTACTATATTATTTATATTAATTATTAATATGTAATATATTAATTATATTATACTTTTAAATTTTTTTAAAATATATTTTATTGATTATGCTATTACAGTTGTCCCATTTTCCCCCCTTTCTTCCCCTCCACCCCCCCATTCCCCGCCCTTTATTTTTTGTCCATAGGTCATACACATAAGTTCTTTGTCTTCTACACTTCCTATACTATTTTTAACCTCCCCCTGTCTGTTTCTACCTACCATCTATGCTACTTATTCTCTGCACCTTTTCCCCCTCTCTCCCCCTACCACTCCCCTGTTGATATCCCTCCATGCCTTATATAAATCCCTTTAACATTTCATATAAAAAAGGCTGGGTGATGATGAACTCCTTGAACTTGACCTTATCTGAAAAGCACTTTATTTGCCCTTCCATTCTAAACGATAGCTTTACTGGATAGAGTATTCTTGGATGTAGGTCCTTGCCTTTCATGACTTGGAATACTTCTCTCCAGCCCCTTCTTGCCTACAAGGTCTCTTTTGAGAAATCAGCTAACAGTCTTATGGGAATTCCTTTGTAGGTAACTGTCTCCTTTTCTCTTGCTGCTTCTAAGATTCTCTCCTTATTTTTAATCTTGGGTAATGTCATTATGTGTCTTGGTGTGTTCCTCTTTGGATCCAACTTTTTTGGGACTCTCTGAGCTTCCTGGACTTCGCGAAAATCTATTTCCTTCACCAGCTTAGGGAAGTTCTCCATTATTTGTTCAAATAAATTTTCAATCCCTTGGTCTTCCTCTTCTCCTTCTGGCACATCTATGACTTGGATGTTGGGACGTTTAAAGATGTCCTGGAGGTTCCTCAGCCTCTCCTGTTTTTTGAATTCTTGTTTCTTCATTCTTTTCTGTTTGGATGTTTTTTTTCTTTCTGCTGGTCCATTCCGTTGATTTGAGTCCCAGTTTCCTTCTCATCCCTTCTCACTTGTTCAAGTAATTGCGACAATTTTTCTTCAAATCCTGTGAGCATCCTGATTACCAGTGCTTTGAACTGTGCATCTGATAGGTTGGCTATCTCTTCGTCACCTAGTTGTATTTTTTCTGGCGCTTTGATGTGTTCTTTCATTTGGGCCATTTTTTTTCTCGGTGCGCCTGTCAATTTAAGGGGCGGAGCCTTAGGTGTTCATCAGGGCAGGGTAACCCACGTCGTTGTGTTGTGACGCTGCCTGTGGGGGCGGGGCCTGAGAGAACAATGGCGCTTGCTCTGTTCTCCGCACTTCCCCAGCTACCCACCAGCAAGTTGGGCCCTTCTTTGCTGGCTCCAGGGTGAGTGGACGGGCCTGCACAGTTCCAAGTCCCTGTGGGTCTCCCCAACGAACTCCCCTGTGAGGCCAGGTGTTCCTCCCGCTGCCACCTCAGCCCCTACAGGTGTATTAAATCGGTGGTTTGAGGTTTTATTTCCCTGCGTTGGTGGGCCGTGTGGTCTGTTCTGCTCCCCAGCTTTTCCTCCCGGTTTATCTGCGTGAGAATGAGGGACCGCCCGGTCCACCAGCCTCAGCCCTGGTTTCGCAGAGTGCGCCTGCCGCGTTTTGGCCAGGTGCGCCCACCACAGGCCTCTCCGGGCAGCTGGAGCATTGCGGGTACCGCTCCACAAACCGCGTCTCACCGCGCAGTCTCCACCCGGCTCTGCCCCGCTTACCGGTCTGGATGCACATGTCTTCTTTAGCTCCTCAGTTGTCGGACTTCCACTCAGTTCAGTTTTCTGTCAGATCTGGCTGTTTTTGTTTTTTAAATTGTTGTCTTTCCTCTTGGTTGTGCGAGGAGGCACAGTGTGTCTACCTACGCCTCCATCTTGGCCAGACGTCATGTTATACTTTTATATAAGGAAAAGACTCTCTCTTTAGCCTCTACCCCAGTCGTTCTCTCCCAGAAGAAACCAGTGTCTATTTTCTGTGAAATCCCCAGAAACCACACTCACACGTGTGATCTTATTGAATTCTCACTGACTAATTTTGATGTTCAATGCACATGTACATACACGTAGGCGTGTATTTATCTGTGGTTAGGGTAAGCGAGCTCGCGTGTGTGCCGCCTATGCTCTCAGCACTGCGGGACACGTTCTGTTCACTCCTCTTTCGGAGTAGAGTGCTGAGGCTCAGAGATGTGAAATCACTTCCTCGGGGTCTCACGCTAGTAAGTGGCATCGTTCCTCCAAGTGCTCACTTGCTTCTTAGACACTCTAGTTGTTTCATTATGAAAGAGTCTCCTTATTAGAAGCCTAAAGAGAACTCTCAAAATTAACATTAAAT
>PVJI01030369.1:0-14264 GCA_004026765.1 Micronycteris hirsuta | reverse complement strand
ATTTTGAGTATGTCAGTGAATGAGTTAACTAAAAAATATACTAAAGAATTATTTCCAAGAATGTCTTCAGGCCAATTTATCAGGAAGTTCTTAAAAAGGAGGAGATAATTACGGTATTGTATATACTCTTTCAGGTTTTTTAAAAAGGGTATTAGTAAAATTAAACTTTTTATTTGTGTTTGCATAACTGATTCAAAAATTTAAAAAAATAGCTCCAAAACAGAAAACTCTAGTCCAATTTCCATTGTCAATAAAGGTATGAAAATCCCAATGAAAAGATGAGTGACTGGGATTCAGCAATGCTTTGAAAGAACGCTCCGCCATGGTCGATGTGAGAAGCGCCGCTGTGAGAGCCGGAGAGCCGAGTCCTAAACTTCTGACTGCCTGCCCACCTGCAGGCCTGTGACTCAAGTAGAGCACTCTACTCTTGTGCTTCCGATATCCCATCTATAAAGTGCACTTCATCATAGGACCTACCTCTCAGGGATTTCGACAGGATTAAGTGAGGTAATAACAACAGAAAGCACTCATCGCAGTCCATGGCTCATGGTAAGCATTAAATAAATATTAGTTAAGAACACCATAATGCCAGAAATACAAAGATCATAGTATCATAGGAAATTTATGAATATAATACACATCCACAGTGGGTAAAATTACTTTTAACAATAAATTTAAAAGAAATTATATTAGATAAAAGTCAACGCTCATCCTTGATTATTGGTCAATCATTTAAAAAACTAGGATGAGAAGAATACTTCATTAACACAATAAAACTACTTAACCCCTCAGAAAACATTTTCTTTAACAGTGAAATAGTTGAACATAAGATTTTACAGAAGAGGCATAACTATTGAAAATAAGGAAAAATATGGTTTTTGCACAAGAAAGGGTTATCTCCAGAGATGAGGTGGGAGGAGTGGATGAGAGAGGAACAAGGAAAATGGACTGAGATACGTTTAGAATGATATTTCAAATATGTACACAGTTGACTACAAAATGATCACACAAAATGAAAACTTTGCAGAATAAAAACTAACCATCCAGAGAACAGCACAGGAGAAAAAGAAGACTCCCACTCACCTCCAGAAGCAATAAACCAACCACATCAAATAACTATAAATAACTCTAGCAAGAAATAGTCTGTTCCTGTGTTAAAACAAATAAACAAACGAAAAACCACAAAACTTTGATCAGAGATATAGAGTATTTGGAGAAATGAAAAACACATAATATTCGTGCTGGCAAAACTGAGTATTTTAAAGAGATTTGTGCTCCCAAATTAATTTCTATAACAATAAAACTATAATTAGATTTTGGAGGAAACTGAACAAAATGATTCTCATATTTAATTAAAATAATAAACTGAAATAACTTTTTTCCCTTAAGCAAAGAATAATAAGGGAAGAACAAAATATATTATAATGTATAAATTTGCGTTAGTTAAATATGTTACCACTGACAGAGACCAGCAACGTAAACCATGAAATGCCTCAGAACTAAACCCTATTCTTTGTAAAAATTTGATAAAGGATTTTAAAAAAATAAAAAATCAATGAAGAAAGTAATTATTCCATAAATTATACTGAAAACTTTGTTAGCTGTTTAGAGAAGAATTTTCCATCCTTATAACACATCTAATTTCACATTGATTTAAAACTAACAGTAAAAACCTGACCAACACGATGACATTTATCTTTTCAGTAGCTGGGGAAGGCTTGCTCGGCAACAACAGCCAAAGAGTGCTGAAGAACTCGGCTGAAAATAAAATATTCAATACAGTGATGTATATAAAATTTAAAACTTCTCTGAGTCAAATAAAAAATTAAAAATTAAAAAGTCAACAACAAACTGGAAAAGATTTCTAATAAATATATCTAAAGTTTAATATCCTAATATATAAAGAGCTCCTGCAGATCAATATAGAGAATTATAAATTATCTAAAAACCAGATACTAGGAGGCAAGCAGTTAATACATTTACAGGGAAATACAGATCACTCATAAGCATGTAAAAAATATTCTAGCAGTAAAGAATGTTAAAATAAAGCATATTCATTTATACATTAAAATTTTTTTTAAGATTAAAATAAGTTCTGGTAAAGATTGGAGAGAAATCATTCTCATGTAAACTTGGAAGACATACAAATTGTTTTAAGCTTTCTGGAGGGCAGTTTGGCAATATGCATCAAGAAGTAATAAAAATATTTGTGTCCTTCAACCAATTATTTCCACTTTTAGGACTCTTTTTGAAGGGATTAACAAAAAGGCAGGCAGGGTGTTATTCAAGATTTCTTATTGCAGCATTGTCCCTAAGCAGGAAAAAAAAAAAAAAATCCCTAAATGTCTAACAATAGAGAGATGGTTATGTAAAGCACAGTAGAGTATATATTGTTCAGGCATAAAAATGTTTTCAAAGAATATTTGATAGCATGGCCAGAAGCATTCAGTATGCTCTCAGTTATGTTGAAAAACACTGAGCTATGAATAGAAAATTTGTACAGAAATACTTCATAGTTCTATTGGAGGTTATCACTCAAATGTGGGACAGTGATGATTTTTATTTTGTTTCCTTCTATTTTCCAACTTATCTACCATAAGCACATTGTAACTTCATGCCTACAGAAAACATTAACTCATACTTTAAAAGGAGGACCTAGGTAAGGATGTCGGTTTGCTTGTTTAATCAGAGAAGACTTCTGGGGAAATGCTCACCCACGACCTCTGCAATCATGAAAACAAAGCATATTCCCGAAGCAGTGCAGAGCTTCCACTTGGCGTACACCTGCTCGTTTGCCCTGTTCTCCGTGGCCTTGGCGTCGCCGTGACAGTGATAGATGGCTCCAGACTCCAGCTCCTGTGGCTTCTCTCCCGCACGTTGATCTTCATTCGCGGGTTTCTGCTGGAGGTCTGCTCTGTGGTTGAGTTTGACAGAAGCAAGAAATGAACATGGTCGCAAACATCATGGACAGCCCTACCCATTCTCTGAACTGCTCTCAGGGCATTCGCTACCTAACTAGGAAGTTGTAATTCACAGCTCCTTCCACAAGAAATGTCAAGTGTAAGAAACGAGCAAGAAATTTCCATCTACTAACTACTAAACGTCTTAAGTACTAAATGTTTTGCTTTTATTCACTCAAAATCTATTCATTCTCTACCACCAGTAATTAATAGATAGCAAAGGAACAGGAGAAAGGAAGCAGACACCCTGCAATGCATTTCCTTCCCAGTTACTTCAGTTTGAAAAGATACTGGACACCATCCCCCAAGCTAAAAAAAGGGGGTAGGAACAATGTTGGGGACATGTGTATGAGCCAGCCTGATGGTTCAGAGACCCACCATTGCATGCCATCACTGTCACTTTCTTCTCCACGACAACACTGTTAATAGATCATAGCACCTTTTCCTGCTGAGTCCCTATGGGCCCTCAGAAACCTTCTTAACACAGCATCACACACAATCTCTCTCAATCCGTGAAAGTTATCGTGGACATTGAAACTTAACTTATACATCCCGTAGCAAGCAGTGCGTATCAGTTCTGCTCAAACAGAAATCACTCTTTAGAGCTGTTTATAGAGTTACAGAATTCCACAGATGGAAAGACTGTAGATAACATTTAGTCCAACCCCATGGTTTCGTAGATGAAGTAATTAAGGCACAGAGAGGTTAAGTAATTGCCTGAGGTCAACAGCTAGCCAATGGCAAAGCTGGGCTCCCCAGGCCAGCCCACTTTGCTCCCTGAATACAGCACATCTAATGCAAATCTTGTTGTTGGTCTTGAGCTAATCAGATTTACGTTTTTTAAAATGAACTTACTAGAAGGCATTAATAAGATTCTTAGAATTAAGAACTTTGTATTTATGTCTTTGAAATGTGTAAAAACAAAAATAAATAAGCCTCCAGTTGAAGAGCTCTTTCATTTTTATTATCACCATCTGGAATTAAAGGTCCACAGGCTTTGGCTTATATGATGATTTTGATTAGGACTCTAATTATCATTATGTATTTTTTCTGAATAAAGTAATATATTCATTATAGAAAATCTGAAATTACAGAAAAGCACAAAGCAGAGGGAAAAATCAGTGGTAAGCTTACCTGCAAGAGACATGTTGTTAGGCTTTGTAATAAACAAACACACTTTTTTATACATAATTAGAGACCATGTTAATTAGGATGTTTTTTATTGCAAGTACAGAAAACAAAGCTTTGGCTAGGTTAATTAATAAATGGGGATTATTGGTTCTGCAACTGAAAATGTCTGGAAATATCGGGCTTCAGGATGATTTACCAGGACTCCAGATCCATGGCTTTGCAGCTCTAACTGTCCTTCAGTCTCAGATTGGTTTTCCTCATGGTGGTGAATGTTTGCCCAAGGTAGTCAGGGCTACGTACTTGCTCTTTCTTATACAGGAAGCGAGGGTGTCCCCATTTCCAACTGCTAAACAAGTCCTGAGTTGCATGTTGATTTGGCCAAATGGAAACCAACACTATAGCCAGAGGAATAGAAATGGGCTGATTGGCTCAGACCTTGTTCCAGTCAGAAGATTGGCTAAACCCAGCCATGCTGACTCCCACATTGGAGGACTCGGTAAAGACTGCCTAAATCACGTGGTTGTAACCCAGTGGGGATGGGCCGGAACAGATGGTGGATGGCATCCACCAAAGTGTCACCGTAGTATATCCTACCAAACATACAGCTATGGGACCTGATTCTTAGCTGTGTATATTGTTAACATTTTCTCAGTTTGTTAAATATTCCATGTCATTATTTTAACATGCAGAGATCATTACATTTAATATAGATATATCACAACATACTCAACTGATTTCCTATTATTAGAGAATTCATTTTTTTCTAATTATTTGCTCAGTAAGTACCACTGTGACTCAAATTCTTATAGTTAATCTTTGCTCAATATATTATTATCTCCTTAAAATGTGAGCCTAGAAGGGAAATTATTTGGTGAAAGTGTATCTACATTTTTAAGGACTTTGATGTATTTTTCCAAACTGATTTCAGAATGATTGTACCAATGATGTTAAAGGTACTCAGGATTTTGATCAGTTTCAGATAATCTTCATATTGGAATAAGAACCATTTGGCAAGAAGCACCCGTGAAGTATTTATATCTAAACATTTTTGCTTTTGTAATGTGATACATACCCTGATAATAAACAACCATATAACGTAGTAGTGTGGGTCGCCAGTGGTCCTCGCTCGGGAACCTGGGCACTCATGGGAAAGCATAGAAGAGACTCCCCCTCTGCTAGTGCTGAGCAGGCGGCACCAGGAAAACAGGCTCACCACTTGTTCTGGCCCTGTTCACGTAACACCGGTTTCCTGTCGTCACAAGAGGCTTCACTTTATTGTATGTTTTTCATGCATCTTGTGGCCAGAGAAATCCAGGTGGTAAGTGACCAGGAGCGAGAACTTACCCTGGAGCAGTTTAGAAGGCAGACCAAGGCAGGAGTCCCACCAGGCCACGGCCTGTGGGCAATGCCACAAGAGGAAAAATGCAAGGGCCCCAGCCAATTTTGAGTTTTGAATACTGCTTCCCTGTAGACTCCAGATCAGCCAATATTGCTATACTCTGAGCTGAGATCGAAGCCTCAAAAATTAAATGTACATTTGCAGCCAGTGAATGTATCAACACAGATGCCCAAGCGTTCTAATATATCTGAGGCTCTGAAGAGCCGGAACAATAGACCAGAGCAAAGAAATTTACTACAGCTTCAAACATTGAAAAAAGGGAGAAACAGGTTTCTAATTGGTAAAATACGGGATCAAGATAAATAATCTCTCCCAGGTATAATTGTATTTATTTGAAAAGAATATAAAAACAAGTTTGACAGCTTTGATCATCACCATGACCTGCAAACTAAACCCATTTATGAGGCAAATGAGACCCTGTGACTATAAATCGTTGGTTTTATGTGCATAACACAATGCCAGTGGTCTATTTTAATGAGAAGGGAAATACTGTTATTTCAATAATGCAGAGATACTCTGTTAATAGTGTGCATACTGTTAACAATTTGTTGCACAAAAATTCTGCCAGACCTAACATGAGGCTTTATTATGATCTCAATATATCACATCTAATACTGATTTCTAAGAAAAATATTTCTTATAAGGTGAGATATTAGATGTGCTCAATTCTTTGTCATACATTTTCAAAGTAAAGTTATAAATATCCTAAGAGAAAGTTTTTCTTTGCAGTTGTTCAGACATTTTGTTCCAGCAAACACAATGCTGCAGCAAACACAATGCTGCTACTCTTTGGAATATCCATTTGGTTCCATGAAACAAACAACGTTTCACATATTATTAGGGGATAATTATTTTCTTAAACTCTGCTCCTAACATGAATTTATTTCCGATTTCCATTCATTCATCTGCGTGTTGTGTTTCTCTTTACTGCCCACTCGGATCGAATTCCCCAAACACACCAAATTCTCATTCTTACACGTCTCTGACTTTACCCCCATCTGAATATCCCCATCGGAAAAGCTTTTCTGAACCTGACTTCCTGTGCAAGGTCTCTCTATCCTTGCTCTAATTCCCCTTTATTTTTCCGTTCTCGATCTGCCACTTTCGAAAAGCTTTCACTGGCTACCACAGTTCAGCTGAGACCTGGGTTTCCTCGGGATGCTCTCATCGAAGGCCCCCAGAATGACACAGGCTATTTTTATCATGGGCTTTTCCTTACATGCATTTCACATTAGACTCACAGTGTCTAGGGAACAGAGATCTGGGGCTAGGAATCTTTTCTTCTCCATCATATATCCCAGTGTGTTCAATCAATAATTTCTAAATAAGGGAAAACGAAGGAACCAGAACTGTGTAGAACATTAAACTCAGCTATTTTTATTATAGGTGTGCATATTTAATAATGGTAGTATATGATTAAGAAAACAGCAAATAATTTTAAAGTCAATGTAATGACAATTTCATCACATAGTTGAAAAACCTTAATTCTTTCCAATATAATTTAATAATATTTACTATCTATTTTAAAAGTAAGAATAATTGAGGAAAAGAAAGTAAACACATTAGATTGTATGTGTCTATTTTCTGGAAGAAAACCTATAGTTGAAAATACACACATAAAATGTGTCCTTCATGCTGTTAGGATATTTATGAATCAAATAAACTATATAGAGTATTGAATGTTTCAGGATATGAATTATACAAGTCAGCCAACATTTTGTAAAGTTTCACAAAATGCCCAAAGTTGCTCAGCAAAAGTTTCTAATTTTGAAGCTGTGGGACCTGGGGATTTGTTGACTACTGAAGACAGAAAATTATGAGGCAGAAACAGACGTCTGTTACCTGTCTAGTGTGAAGGCATACATCTTGGTGGCTTTCTCATTCACAAGATACGTTCTCTCAAGAAACTCCATGGTGGCCAGGATGAGAGCTGTGGCTGCTGCCGCAGGTTTTCTTGTTACGGTTGTCGCTGCTGCTGGTTAACTCACTGTCCAGTTGTGGAAGCCAAGCAGCATTACCATTATTCACACACTTTCCAAAGAAAAACATTAAAAGGGCTTCCGGGACTTAATATAGCAAGCCTCCTACATCAAGTTCCCGGCAGAGGTGCTACAATGACAGCCTCCTTGGATTCCCACCTGGTCTCCTTCTCTCACCCACAGAACTCCTTTCCTAGAGAGACTTGCAGGTAGGATCCTGTGCAGTTTGTGTGTGCACTTCCCAGGCTATCTGATTCCATTGTGCTTTCTCAGAGGTAGAGGAGCTCAGGGCTTCCTCCTGCTAATTGCTGATGTAGAGGTTTGGTCTTTAGAGCACAGCTGGGTGATCTGCACACAGCTACCCTTCTGTACAATAATCTCATTTTTTCATTTTATTTCTCTTTCCTTTTGGGAGTCTCTCCCTCCCTCTCTCCCTCCCCCCCTCCCTCCAAACGCATGTCTCCTGACATGTAGTTCTAAGATGACTTCTAAGCAGCTGTCAGGATATACTTCCCTTCTCCTAGGATCGTTTTGGGATTTCACGGCTACACAGAGGACACGGGTCATTAGTTACTGAAGTCTGTAGTCTGAAACAGTTCCTGGTGCGGCAGCTTTGAAACCATTTTAACAGGCAGAAGGAGGGCAGACTCAGCTTCTAAATAAATGAGAACCCTCCAGCTTGCAGGAACCAGAATGATCTGGGTTCTCCCTGGCCTGGGCACACTGTGCTGAGCATAAAAGGCCCACCCAAGGAAACCCCATCAACCACACCAATCACAGCTCTTAGGTATGGAGTTGTCTAAGTTGATCTTGAGATCTTCAACCACAACCTCCTAGGAATATACTTTTGATTTCATCACAAAGAACTTCCTTTTCCACATAAGAACAGATATGATAGCCTAGGGGGAACAGCCTGGTCAAAAGTCAGGCCTTTGTGTGGGGGCCGATGCGTGACCCAGGCCTGTGCAGATGCTTCCAGGGGTGGGCCAGGCCCAGTGGAAAAGGGCGTGAACCTGACCACTGAGTCCTTGGTCCTTTCTCCCTCCATCAACACTCACTTCATAGTGAGAAAACTCAGAGTATCTGGAACAGCCCCGTGGCCCTGCATCCTGACAGTCTGTCCATCTTGATGAGCAGAGACCTCAACCACCCAATAAACTAAATGTAAAATAAGTACTGTCTCCAGGGGGAGAGTGGGATTCCGTGGCAATTGCAGCAGGCAGTGAGGGAGAGAAGTCATCTTTGGCAGAGAGTGAGCATGCAGGTCTCTCATCACTCCTGTGGGTGGAGCTATACCTCCTGCGTAAGGTTCCCTATGCTGGAGTGTTAATTCCGTGGTCATTTCGTAGGAGCCCATTGCCTGAAGGATCGTTTTAACTTTGCTCTGACACATGGAAACCAGAGAAATGGCTCAGGGAGCTCATTTTCTGTGCAGGAGAAATTCTGGGTGTTGTATTAACAGTATAAAAAACAAACTAATTTCTTCTCATGTACTTTGCAATATAATACCTCATTCTGGGGAGACAAAAGTAGGAAACCAGAAAAGAATCACTAATCCATCCATGCGACATGCGGTCACATATTAGAGCTTGAATCATTTGTAATTTCTAGCACATAAAAGAAGATTAAAATTCAAGTGAAAGAATGTCAAAAATTGGGGAAACGACTTAAACTGGATTGAAATCCATTAACGATAAGTGCAAAGAAGAGAAGCATCATTCAAATGTAAGGAAGAGAATTTTCATACAAAGAGCCTTGTCACTGGCATACATATGGATGCACAGGAATGTTTATGTCCATTTCTGATTCTGAGGGTGTGGAGACACGGACTCGGCTGTTAAAGTGAGCTGCCTGTGGAGGCCAGGGCAGAAAGAGCAGACATGAGAAGGGTCAGATAAGACTGGCATGGCATAGGGTAAGGTGGAGATGGGAAAAGAGGGTAAAAAGACAAAAAAATACCGCACCAGAAAATGTGTTCTATCATCTCTCTTATCTATTTGTAAATTGAACTATATAAAATTGCCATTTTTATAGGCCCGGTGTGGTCTGCAACAAGCAATTTCATGTGATTGGACCTAAATATATATGCACACATATCTACATACCAATAAAAGTGTATGTGTACATGTATTATACATTCAAAAAGAAAAATAAGTGTGCATGTTTGAAAAGTGTTGGGAAACTAGGTGTCATTTTCATCAAAGATGTGTGAAATTCCAAGTGCTTCCCTCTAAGATAACTATAATACTTTGCTGCAAACCAAAGCTTCTGATGTAAGTAGCAGAAGAATGGGGAATCAGGGATGATGGCAAATAAACTTTTATGTGAAAAAGGTAAGTTTTGCTGCAGTAAACTTAAAATGTAGACCAATTATGATCAGAAATTGCCCGCATGTTACATTATTCATCTGCATGTGAAATATTCGTCTGCGACCACCTTATCCTCTTAGGAAATCGTGTTACGTACGCCATCATTCACCTCTCCCCACTGTACTGTCAGCACCATGTTCACGGAAAGTTTCCCATACTCCTTGCCTCACCTTTGTGCACCTTTGGCATGCACCACCAATCAAGGGCCCGTGGCCCTAATCGGACTCCCGAGAGTCACAAAATTTGCACTTGAAAGCAACGCAGATCCGAACAGCACTCCCCTCTCTCGTTGACAGTTGGTTTGGGTGGGCATTATGCCGTTCATCCCAGTTTCCTGGGCAACCAGCTTCCAAACCATCCTGAATTACAGGTTGTCCTCTCCACCTACCCTCCATCACAAGTTTATAGCAACTGAAGAGGCAAAATGCACTTTCTAACAGTCACCTCCAGGAATAAATATCCTGTCAGCCACAAGAACATCTCAGCTCTGATACAACCGAGAACTATTTGGGGTCTGCAGTGCTAGGTCTTGTTGGCAACAATTTCTTAGTAGAATTTAACAAACAGTAGCTGATACTTATGCAAAAATGATTTACAGAATTGTCTTGCACCTTGTTTGATACTTCATTTACAGAAAGAATGTGTGCATTTGTGCAAAATCACTTGATCAGCCCTAGACATTAAAGTACTGTACTAAGTTCTTAGGATTTGCATCCACAAAATTCAAACTCATATTTCACAAATACTTCATGTTGCCGTTGTTTGCATGTGACTATCCTTTAATAAGAGGCATGAAAATTTGCTTGTTTTTAAATAATGGGTTGGTCATCCTTTTTGGCTCTTTCTTGTTTGTGTGAAGAGGCAGGCCATCTAGTGAGGTAGCTTCATGCATGGGCTTCCAAATTAGACTTAGCTTCAGTTTCTGGTTTGACCACTTACTTGTATGTGCGACCTTGAACAAGTTACCTTACCTGTGTGGTTTTCAGTTTCTCATCTGTAACATGGGTGCATTAACAGACTCCAACTTAGAGAGCTCTTGTGAAAAGTAAGAGAAATAATGTGTATAAAAGTTCTTAGCATAGGTACCTGGCATATAACCCATTTTATATACAAGTGAGTTGCTATGGACTTGGCCTTGTCTGAGTGAAATGTCTTGGCTGTCCCTGAGAAACTGGCCCCAGTCTTAGCTGAAGACTCAGAATTACCCGTGAATGGAAGAATCCAACAAGGACATAGAGGTCGTTGGAAAGAAGACCTGGGGATTTTAACCTGCCATCAGCCATATGGCATGGAGATTCCTCAAACTTTTGGGTCTCAGCTTTCTAAAATAGTAGATTTGTGCATGCTTTGTACTACCTGCTTAGCCATTCAGAATGCATCCTCATTATTGACACACCGGGAGAGAAAACGCAAACTCAATCAGTGTAATCGCCTGCTAAGGATTCTGTATTCATGTATTTCCACACAGACTATAAAGATATTATTTCCAAGTTGGGTAGCATTTCCTTAGGAAGGTGGTTTTATGGTTATTACTACACAGTGAGGTTTTTCAAAAGTTCCATCCAGGAACTTGAAAACAAAGGCATTGGAAATTAAATTGGATTGTATTTTTAAAGAGCGTTATGAAAATTTCATTTTAATCTAAAGTCAACATGTATAAAACATAAACCATTCCCTGATATTTCATACCTCACTTGAAAATGGAATGAAAGTCATCTGAATTTTATTTTCTTTTGATAAATTGGTACTATATAACTCTTCTTTTTTTTGCCATTTTGATTTTTAAAGAGATTAAGCTGTAGAAATATTCCAGTGAAAATACTATTTGTATTTGTTGAAAAAGGAATGACTTGATAAAATATTGATACTAAAACAATAAAAGAAAGATTTTATTATGGCTGATAGATGCAAATAAATAATACAGAAATAAACTAGCAGTTTTTTTGGTGGGGGAAAGTATTAGGGCTGGCTGGTTAAAATGTTTATGAAGTATATATTTGATTGATTATTCTCCATGTCCCACACTTTTCCAAGAATTCTGAAAACCTAAACTAATTAACCCTTAAATGCTTCCTCTGAGCTAGATATGCTCACCTATGTCTGACAAACTCCAAAGTGGTATTCTGCTGGCTTCATATTCTCACAGCTGGGTATGTCCCTCTTCTCTATTTTATCTACATTGGCAAGCAAGAGAGTGCTCCAAGAACCTAAGCCATGATTTCAAGGCATTAGAATAAGAAACAGAGACAAAACCCCACTTAAATAGTCCATCTCCTTGAACTGCAAATGCACAGAAGGATTTTCACAGCAAGGCCCAGATGAACACCAAGAGGGCAGAGGCGTGCTCGTGTTCCCACGAAGCCTGGGTTGATTTGATTCTAGGCTGACAAGACTGCCTCTCAGGAGAGAGTCCAGGAGAAAAGACAGAAGCCCCTGGAAGCTTTCCCCTGAAAGACTGAGCCACTGCTTTTCATGTCAAACCCAAATTGCATCTGAGGACTGCAGCTGGGTTTTCTGCTTGGAAGTGCAGCCACCAGGCATTGCAACTAATTCATCTCTTATTTTCGTAGTAATGAACTTACTTCCACTGAGTCTACATTTTTATTCTTATTTTTTTTAATTTTATTGTTTTATTTCATCTTTATTGTATGTTTTCCATTCCCATTTAGTCCCCTTATATCTCCCTCCCACTGCGATCACGACATTGTTGTCCAACGCGAAGCTAATCTAATCGTAGCAGATCTTACCCCCACTGACAGTGGGTGGGTTCTTCAAATTTGTATCCAACCCTAAACAGCAGAGGTTCCATCTTACCTTTTGTATTCCTAAACCCTCCACTCAATCGCCAAGATATTAGTCAATGAAACATTTGGAGCTTTCATTCTGCTCCCAGTCAGCTAACTCCAAAGGAGAAGACAAATATGTACTTAATTATAACAAATAAACATTAACACACTATTGAAAATATATTTGCAAGGGATTTTTTGGAGTTTTATGTGCCTAGGATATTCCTCTTGACCCTTCAGAATCAAGACCTAAGATTTTTCTCAGTACCTTCACCAGAATTGTGATCCTTCATTATTCACAGAATAAGTTTTATTTTAAACATTATAAACATTCAGATTAAACTGTTACCAAAATAATATCCAAGACACAGACAATAAAAATGCCCTGCTATTTTAAGTATTATATTGGGTTGTCCAAAAAGTCCATTTAGTTTTTTCCATAAAATAAAGACACATTTTTCACTTTCACTAATAACTTTATTGAATCAGATATTTTGAGTCTGTCGGTTATCTCCCATGTGGCATAATGTTGATTTTTCTCAATTAATGTCTTGTTTTGATTGCTATCAACTTTAACTGGTCTACCTGACCATGGAATGCCATCCAGCAAGAAATCTCCAGCAGAAAACTTTGCAAACCACTTTTGACACATTTGATCAGACATAGCACCTTCTCCATACACCGCACCAATCTTTTGGTGCTTCAGTTGTGTTTTTACCTTTCTGGGAATAATAAAGCATAATATGCTGAAAATGTCACATATTTTCTTCTATCTTCAATATGAAAATGGCTACTCCAAAATTCACCAATATTGATAAGTTTTTTTAATGCATGCTGATATGACAGCTATCACAATACGATCTAACAAAATTGTTTAAAATGAAGTTAAAGACAACTAAGCACTACCAGAGCCATCTTATGGGACAAACCAAATAAATTGCTTGGCCAACCCAGTGTGTGCAACAAAAATCCATAGTACAAAACCATATGAACAGTTTTTGATAGAAGTTGGTAAGAACAGGACTTGGCACAAACTACACTTTCTAGTCACGAGTTAGTTTCAAAGGAAGCTGATAAATGGTAAGCTCAGATGCCCCTTCACCATTTTTACTGAAGGAAACAGAAGGAGAAATCAATGCAACAATTACTGTAATGTCCCAATGAATACTAAATCTCCGTCACTTCTTAGAATCATCATTATTATGGATGTTACTGAGTAACTGAGGAATAGTTCTTTTTAATCTGCTTTACAATACATGGTCATTTCTTCTTAACTTTTTAATGAAAATCAGGCCCCACTAAAATGAGGTTTAATGATTAGTCTCAAGGTTTAAATACATGGAATCTATTGCCTGCTCAAATATACCCTTTTCATTGTTGACTTGCCAGATTATAGGCTTTCAGCATTCCATTCTAATCCACATGGTCATTTACTACATTTGCTCTTCGCCAGGTAGATGTGACTATTTAATTTCTATTCTCTAACTTAGACAACACGGTATTCTTCCATGTATTAAACTCTTCTCTGAGGATGTTTTGCCTCAAGTCTAGCTTATTTGACCCCTGAATCCAGCCCTACCACCATTTTAACTGAATGACCATTGAATTGACCATGCCATCATGCTAAATGCAGCCAGAAG
>PVJI01030368.1:0-14283 GCA_004026765.1 Micronycteris hirsuta | reverse complement strand
GGAACCAACCGTATGGGAAAACATATTTGCCAATGATACCTCAGACAAGGGTCTGATCTCCAAAATATATAAAGAACTCATACAACTCCACTCCAGGAAGACAAAAAACCCAATTAAAAAATGGGCAAAAGACATGAACAGACACTTCTCGAAAAAGGACATACAGAGGGCCCGGAGTCATATGAAAAGATGCTCAACATCATTAGCCATCAGAGAGATGCAAACTAAAACCACAATGAGATATCACCTCACACCAGTCAGAATGGCCATCATTAACAAAGCAACAGATAAGTGTTGGAGGGGATGTGGAGAAAAGGGAACCCTACTGCACTGTTGGTGGGAATGCAGACTGGTGCAGCCATTGTGGAAAACAGTATGGAACTTCCTCAGAAAATTGAAAATGGAACTGCCGTTCGACCCAGCAATTCCACTACTGGGATTATATCCTAAGAATCCTGAAAAACCAATTCAAAAGAACCTTTGCACTCCTATGTTCATAGCAGCACAATTCACAATAGCTAAGTGCTAGAAACAACCTAAGTGCCCATCTATAAATGAATGGATCAAGAAACTATGGTACATTTACACAATGGAATTCTACGCAGCAGAGAGGAAGAAGGAGCTTATACCTTTTGCAACAGCATGGATGGAACTGGAGAGCATTATGCTAAGTGAAGTAAGCCAGGCAGTGAGGGACAAATACCATATGATCTCACCTTTAACCGGATCATAACCAACAAAAGCAGACAGCAAGCAAAATATAACCAGAGACATTGAAATTAAGAACAGTCTAATAATAGACAGGAAAGGGGGGGAGGGGACAATGGGGAGAAGGGTTTTCAGAAACCACTGTAAAGGACACATGGACAGAACTAAGGGGGAGGAGGGAAGCTGGGAAGGAGGGGGGCTGGAGGGGAAGGGAGGAGGGGAGGGGAGAGGATGCAAATAACTGTAATCGAACAAAAATAAAATTAAATTTAAAAAAAATATTTACATAAATAAAAAGAAATTTTGAATCTAATTGTTGTTGAAGATTGTGTAATTTTATTAACGTGTAATATTCATCCACAGATACATGAACTAAATTGACAAAACCCTAATAATTAGGAAATATATTTCAAAAATATTTTATCTTTTATGCTTAATAGTTATCAAAATTATAAAAACAGTTATTTTTATGAATTATTTACTAAAATAGTTATAACTAAACAATATTTTATTACATTCATATTTTCATTGCAGATAAGTATGATAAGTTGACTAATAGAATGTAGTATAAAATTCAGTTAGGGAAAGTAAAAGGATATAAATGTCTAAGATACAAATGGAAATTGTAAAATTTCTAGCTGCTAAACAACAAAGAGCTTGTTTGTTTTTTTAGTGTGTGATGCTGGGTGCTAAATTGCTGGAGTATTTTTATCCCATTGAATGTATTGAGAGGACACAGTATTTTTAATATGTTGGAGATTAAATCTTTAGCAACTATTTATACTTATAAAGAAAACTTTTAGATGTAAAATTTTAAATGTGGGACTGGTGTCTACTGTTAGGGTCCTGGGCAAAATACAGAGTCCAGCAGAAGTAGGGCCTGCTCGAGTGTGGTTGGTGGGGTAATAATATGAGTGTAATAATTTATAGATTTAATTTGAACATTTCACCTAAAATGTCATATGATGTGCCTGAGTGTGATATTGTTATATTACAGAATTGCATGCTTATGATTTTGTAATAAAAGATTTTGCAATAAAACAAGGAGCGTTATTTGTGCTGGCCCCTGTAATTTGAAGACCTATCAGCTAAAATACTTGTGTTCAAAACTTGATTATGCATTGAAATCACCTAGAAGTCTTATTAAAACACAGGTCACTGGTCTCCACCCCCAAGTTCCTCATTCACTTGGTCTGGAGAATTTGCATTTTTAATCAGTTCCCAGTCAATGCACATGCATCTGGTTTATACCTTAAGAACTTCTAGATTCATTAACCTGCATTCAGTTGACTGTTCTGGAGACCTGGGCGCCCTCTTAACCCTCTTTCTCCCACATCCTTCACACATACTCACCCACCAAGTCCTTTCCATTCCCTCTCCATGCCAAGTGAGGACAGGACAAAGGCAATCCCTTGTCTCCACCCCCTGCCACTACCTGGTGACGGCCATCCTGCTGTCCCTCTGATGGCTGCCAGGGCACTGAGCCTTCCTCCCTCCATCTCTCCACAGTGCAGTCACAAAGACCTTTCCGAATCCCAGCCATGATCATGACACACAGCTGCTCAGAACACTTCGCTACCTCTCGTTATCCTAAGATGCAAGACCCAACTTCTTGTATCTCTTGGGCTTTGCTCATCTCTAGACCTCCATCCCCACCTCCAATCCCCCCACCACCATACACTCCAAGTATACCACAGTGGTTATTGTTCCTTCAGTGTGCTCTGCTCCGTTTCACCGCGGGAGATCCAGCTGGGACTGTCTGGAAAACCCTGCTTCCCCCAACCCTTGATTATTGTGCTAACTCCTGCTCACCTCAGAGTGCCGGTTAGAAGCCACTTGATCCGAGAGTTCATCCTGGACACTTCCCAACCAGTTCAGGTGCCTCCAAATGTGCTCTCAGGACCTCCAATCCTGGCTTCAAGGATCGCACTCATCACATTGTACGGTACTCGTTTCTCTCCAACCAGGTTTCGGTTCTCTGGGGGAAAAGGAGGGCAGGACCTTGTCTTGTTTACCATCGTATCTCTATGTGTCCTGAACATAACAGATCCGCAGCAAATATTTGTTGAATAAATTATATCCCATCGACATTGCACTAATGCTGAAGTGACGGGCGTAGACGATACACTCATTGGTCCCTGCCTCTAGCAAGTTCACGTGAGAATGTGGCAGGAAGACAAAGACACACAGAAAGGAAAGACTGTAGGGTTCACCGTGAGAATAAATGACACAGTGCAAGTGCAATGGAAAATTAGCGAGAGGGGAGAGCATGCTAATGTTTGGGGAACACCAAGTGAAGACCTCGAACCTCCGTATTTTCTTTTCACTCCTCCTTCCCCGTCGGGACAGAGGGCACTCTCTGAGCCTTTGCAGGAGGCAGTGCACTGTTCATTTAGTGTTAATCTTTTCCCAGACTGCCAGCGATCATTCGGAAGAGAGACTGGGCAGCCCTCCCTAGGACCTTCATTTGCAACAAGACCAAAGCTGGTCATTTCTATTGATTAGTGTTAATATTTGTATATTAGTTCATATCTAATCACAGGGAATTTTGACATAGAGAATTTCAGCTTGGGGGAACTGCATGAATTTTATTGCAGCAAGTAGATGACAAATGTTTCCTCCAAAAGCCAGTTTGGTAACCACTGTGGTCAAAAAAGATACAATAATAGTATTTGCTGTCACAGAGCTTTAAAGGCATATGCAATTTCATTCAATTCAAGACTTACCTACGGGACAGAACGAAACTACTCAAGGAGTCAAAGAACAAGGTGTTCTTGTTTATAATAAAGGCAGTTTTTTAAATGTCAATCTGGAAGCCCTATCAAGAATTTCAAAAACTTCTGATTGCAGCAGTTATTAAAATGTAACGGCAACAATGTAAGCTTCCCACCTGTGTGAGAAACAAGTGTGGCTCAGCCATCATTGTATCACGTGGTCATCAGGCAGTAGTATCACTTCTGCTCGCGTGTTTGCAGAATTTACTTCAAAATAATGTTATGCATGTTTATGTAATATGGAATTAATAAGTAATATGCTGCAGTTTCTCTTATTTTTTTATTGATTGATTTTAGACAGAGAGGAAGAGGAGGGAGAGAGAGAGAGATTTGTTGTTCCACTTATTTATGCATTCAGTGGTTGATTCTTGCACATGCCCTGACCTGGGATTGAACCCAGAACTTTGGTGTATCGGAATGACATTCTAACCAACTGAGCTACCCAGCCGGGGCCTCTGATAATTTTCATAAAGTATCCCAGAAAATTCAGGTTCCAAATACAATCCAATCTTTCAAGGAAGACAAGTGAATTGCTACACCAGGGACAGGAACAGCTGAGTGTGACTTGAAGACCTAGCCACAGGGTTGCTGGCACACCAGAAAGCTCTGCTGGGGAAATTTTGTCAGCAATCATAGTAAGGAGGTTTATGAATGTCAGTGGGAGGCAGCGCTGAGCAGGAAAGTCAATAAAAAACAAGGGCTGGAGTTTGGGAGTGGGCGAAGGAAACAAAGCGTGCAGTCAGAAGAGGGGCTCGGGCAGGACCGAGCTGGAGCCGGGTGTGGGAGGCTGGAGGGTCAGAAATGCGCCCTGATGCCAGATGAGTCAAGTCTATAGGAAGCAGGGGACGCTGAGAAAAGGGCACAGATAGGAATGTAGCCGCCGAGGGGGGTGGGAATTGTGGCAGCAGGTGATCTGTGGATGAGGAGGGAGGGGCAGAGATGAGAAGTAAGATGAGCGGGGACATGTCCTGGCACTGGGATGCTCCAACGGGAAGTGCGCGCGTTGACTTTGGACAGGAGGCTGGTGCTGTGCATTCTTTCAAGAAAGTAGCAACGGTTCCGGATGTGCAAGAAATAAATTCATGATGCTGAAGGAAAAGCAAAGTTCGTAAATGAGAAACGTAAGAATTAGTTTTTGTCATCGTTGTTTTTGAAAGATCAATTCCTTGAGCACATTCCCTCTAGCTAAGCAAATCACTTCCTGATTTTTCAAGTAGATTTTTTTTGTTTGTTTACTAGTGAGGTAACATTGGCTAATGACATTATATAAATTTCAGGTGCACAACATTATAATTTGAAATCTGTGTGCCCTATTCTGTGCTCACCAACCAAAAGCCTAGTTTCCTTCTATTATCACATGTTTGACTCCTTTTACCCATTTTTCCCTCCCCTCAACCCCCTTCCCCTCTGCTAACCACCATTACATTCTCTCTATGAATTTGTCTTTATTTTGTTTTGTTAGTTTGTTACTTTTTTGTTTTACATTCCTCACATAAGTAAAATTATGGTTTTTGTTCTTTTCCTTTGGATTTATTTCACTTAACATAACACACTCAAGACCCATCAATATTGTTAAAAAATGGCAATTTTTATTTGTCATAGCTGAATAGTATTCCATTGTAAATAGGTATCCCATTCACCTGTCAATAGACACATTGCTTATATATCTTGGCTGTTGTAAATAATGCTTCAATGCACATAGGGTGTGTGTATCTTTTTTGAGTTAGTGCTTTTATATTCTTCAGATACATACCCAGAAGAGGAATTTCCGGATGGTATGGTAGTCCTATTCTAAACTTTTTGAGGGACCTCCATGCTGTTTCCCAGAGGAGCTCCACCAATTCAGAGTCACAGCCACAAGGCACGAGGGTCCCAACTTCCACATGTCCCCTACCCGCCCCCCGCCCCGTTGTTTCTAGTCTCCTTGATACCGATCCTCAGGTGTGCAGGGGTATCTCATTGCAACGTCTCCCTAACAATTAGTGATGTTGAACCTATTTTCAAATGCCTGTTAACCATCTCTATGTCTTCCTTGGGGGAAAAAAATGACTATTCAGATCCTCTGCCCATTTTTTAAAAATCTAATAGTTTGGGTTTGGTGTCGTTATTGTTTTTGTTGAGATGCAGGAGTTCTGTATATATTTTGGATATATCCGCTTAACGGAAGTATCTTTTGCAAATGTCTCCTCCCATTCAGTTGGCTGCCTGTTTGGTTTATAGGAGTTTCTTTTGCTCTACAGGAGATTTTTAGTCTAAAGTCACCCCATTTGTATATTTTTGCCTTTGTTTCCCTTGCATTTACAGTCAAATTCACAAAAACACCACTAAGACCAATGTCCAGAAGCCTAGTGCCTACATTTTCGTCTATGAATTTTATTGTTCCAAATCTTACATGTTGAGTTAATTTTTGTGTATGGTGTGAGGTAGTGGTCTAGTTTTTCACCCTTTTTCATATAGTTATCCAGTTTTTCCCACACCATTATTAAAGGGAGTTTTCTTTCACCACGGTATTTCTTGGCTCCTTTTTCATAAATTGGTTCCCCCTATATGTGTGTGTTCTGTTCCATTGATCTGTATGTTTGGGGTTTTTTTTTTGGCCAATACCATATTACTTTGATTACTACAGCTTTGTAGTATAGTTTGATATTGGGATGTATACTATTTTTGACTTTGGGTTTTTTTTGGTTTGTTTGTTTGCTTTTCTTTCAGGATTGCTTTGACTATTCAGAGTCTTTGTGGTCCCATACATATTTATGGGGGTTTTGTTCTATTTCTGTGAAAAAGGTGCCATTTTGGATTTTGATAGGTATTGCACTCAATCTATATATTGCTTTAAGTAATATACACAGTTTAATAATATTAATTCTTCAAATCAATGAACACATAATATCTTTCTATTATTTTGTGTTTTTGATTTCTTTCAATAATGCCTTATGGTTTTTAATGTATAGGTCTTTCACTTTTTAAAATATTCCTAGGTATTCTATTCTTTTGTTGAGATTGTGAATGGTTGTTTTCTTCCTTTCTCTTTCTCACAGTTTGTTGCTAGTATATAGAAATGCAACACATTTTTGTATACTGATTTTGTATCCTGCAACTTTACTTTATTTGTTTATTATTTCTAATAGTTTTCACGGAGTCATGGTTTTCTATGTATAAAATCATCTGCAAATAATGAATGACAGTTTCATTTCTTCATTTCTAATTTGAATGCCTTTCCTTTCTTTTTCTTTCCTAATTTCTCTGACTAGAACATCCGGTACAATGTTGAATAAAAGTAGTGAGAGTGGGCACCCTGGGCTTGCTCCTGATCTTAGATGTAAGCTTTCCGTTTTCACTGTTGAATGTGATGGTACCTTCGGTTTTGTCATAGGTGGATTTATTCTGTTGAAACACTTTCCTTCTTATCCACTTATTGAGAGATTTTTAATACAAATGGATGTTCTATCTTGTCAAATGCTTTTTCTGGATCCATTGAGATAATCATACACTTTATTTTTTCACTTCGTTAATGTGGTGTACCACATCGGTTGACTTGCAAATGTGGAACCATTCCTGTATCACTGAAATAAGTTCCACCCGATGATGGTGTGTACACCTTCTAACGCATTGTTGTATTTGATTTGCTTGTTATTTGGCGTGGATGTTTGCATCGAAGCTCATCAGAGATCTTGGCCTACAATTATCTTTGCGTGTGAGGTTCTCACCTGTTTTGATATCAGGGTAATATTGGGCTGATTCAATGAGTGAGAAAGCACTGGCTTCTCTTCACTATTTGGGAAGACTTCGGGGATACGTGTTCCATCGCCTTTGACTGTTTTGTAGAAATCAGTAGTAAAACCATCCCATCCTGGGCTTTTGTTTTGAGGGGACTTTGGTTACTTTTTTCATTTCCTTAATAGTGACAGGTCTACTCAGATTTTCTCATTCTCCACGGTTCAGTCTAGAAAAGCTGTATAAATTTCCCTTTTCTAGGTTGCCCAATTTGGTGTTATAGAACCTTTTAGAGTATTCTTGTATAATCCTTTAAATTTCTATGGTATCTGCTATAAGTTCTCTTTCATTTGTGGTTTTATTCATTTGAGTCTTCTCTCTTTTCTCCTTGGTGAGTCTTCCTAAAAGGTTTGTCAATTTTGTTTATCTTTTCAAAGAACCAGCTCGTTATTTCATTAGTTCTTTCTATTGTTTTTTTCATCTCATGTTTCTGCTTTGATTTTTCTTTTGGGAAACATTCCAGGGAAGAACATAGAAACAAGGAATAGCACAGTCAAAGCAGAAGCAGATACTGACGTGTTAGTGAGTGTGTCTGTGTACTTTTTCTCACAACTCTTTTTTCACTGAAGTTTCTGATGTAATCAAACAGCACTATGTAGCTTTTAGATACAACGCTGGAGCTGATGGGAGGTAAGTGTCTGCACTTCCTGGTATTTCTAGGACGAGAGGATTCCAGGCCTCTCTGGCCAAGAAACAGCACACCCACCAAACAGAGGAAGACTGTCCATGTCAGGAACACTATACGGGTCAGAACGAATACTGTTGGTTTCACCCCCAAGCAATATTCGTGAAACTTCAGGCAACCCCCAGAAGAGGTGTTTCCCTCTCAAAAAGTCCCTTTAAAGAAATGCATTTGGGATGCTGTGGACTCCCCTTTGTGGCCGTGCTGGAGGCTCTTCCTGCCCATAAGGTCGTCCTACCAAGCTCATTTGCCTCAGCTGTCTTCTTCATTGTTTCTGAAACTATATCTTGGTGTAAAACCAGAATCAATTGTCACGCAATTTTGACACCATAATTCTGAAAATCTATTAAAGTGAGACAAATGGAAGAAATGGGCAAACAAACCCACACACAATCAAACAGAAGAAGACAAAATCTGGCTGTCTGACCTCAGGGGTAGTATTTTGTTGTTTGTTTGAATGCCGTGTCTGAATCAGTTATAATTCAATGAATGGACTTCTTTCCAATAGGTATGTTAAGGTCCAAAACCTAAGTGCCATAAGTAACAGTAAAGAACCATGTAACAAGGTATATGTTAATACAAGATTTGTGTAGTGATTTAGAACAAATATCAGTGAAAAAATGATCATAAACCAAATGTAATAATTAAAGAAAGCAGAATGTTTATGTGCATATTACCAAGGGGTTTACAATAAATTACAGTGTATATTTCCATCACAGCATATTTATATGAAAAGCTGCTAATATAAACACAAAGAAACCTGTCATATAGGTCTTTAATCTTGACTTAGTAAAGTTTGTACAATATCAAATAATATCAAAAGTCTAAAAAAAATGAATTTTTCAATCATTTTTCTAAATTATTGGTTGTATTACATAAAACACAAGGTCAAAAGGGCAGTTTATAAAAAATAGTTGTTAGTCTTGGTAAGAACTGGAAAAATGCACTGTCCCACGTAAGAAGTAACTTAAAGGCTTGTACAGTTTCTTAGGAATTTTTCTTTAACTCAACCTGGGTTACCATATGCTATAAGATAAACTAATACAAAAGAAGCTAAATAATCTTTTCATAAAACTAATATAAAGCACACCTAGTAAAGAGACACACTGGAAAATAAGCATAATCACAGGCCTCCTTAAAAATGAATTAAATGACTCTTTGTTCAGAAGGATGAATGGGCTGTCACCGAATATGACGGAATCTTGGAAATTTCAAAGGATTTCTAGAAGTTTTCATCTTTTTCAAGTGTTAGGTCATAACTGACAATGGCGCATACATCCCAGAATTATGAACTTTTCTAGTATAACTAAGGCAAAATATGATTTAAAGGTGATCAATCACAGCATCTACTCACAGAAAATAAAGACTAAGGATGCCGTAATTAAAAGGTGATGGTATAGAAATTGGTCAGGAAGAAACAGATGGACAGAGCGTAACTCTGGGTCTTAATTGGCACTTAAGATAGTAACTGTCATTTTTGACAAACTCTAGAGCAAATGCCCAACATGGAAATACGTCTGGTACATAAACCACTTATATTTATGAAGGAAAATGAAGTGGTAAAATGACTGGCTTACAAAACAAATTAAATTCAGAGGAAAAAAGTGAAAGGAACAGAAAGAAAGATCTTGATTTTAAATCTATTGTGTGATGAAAATATTGACGGCGGCGTGCATCGAGAGCAGATGGCTGCCGCCGGGACTGACAGGCAGCCCACGCCTGGTTCGCCAAGCACTCTCCCCTCTTCAAACAAGCTATCTACCGCGTGCTTTGCTTATAGGACGCTGGGTAATAGATAATTATTATTTTCTTCACTGAGTGGAGTGAGTTCTTTGGTGGGTTGAACACACATAGACTATTGAGATAATAAAAACTTCACCACTACATTAGGTTGCCGGAAAACGAAAGCCTTCCTAGTTTTGATTTAAGAGAACAAGGCCGGCTGCATAAAACAGGGGTGCTCGGCAGGCTGCATACGTATGTCACTGAACATGGGGGTTCACCTCTGGGGATGTTCTATTCAAGAACAAGACATGGCTGTTGCAAGGCAGTTTTATTTCCTTGCAACAAGTAAAGGAGACAGGAGATGCATTCCCAAAGCTCTTGTCTCTGGGAAGGGAGCCCTAGCCATTGCTTGGATACACTATTTGGTCAATTACACATTGATTTCCTCTTTGCAGTTGGCTACACGTCTCTGGTTGGGTTCCTGTCAGACTCATCCCTTCTGCAGCTGGTCTGCTACATTTTAATATTTAGCAAGAACAGCATTTAGTAAGAAGTGCCCAGATCTAAAGACCCTTGTGCTATCGCGCGCGCGCGCACACACACACACACACACACACACACTAATAAATGTCATCTTTAGTGGAAGATTAAAAGTGGACGGATCCGGAAGCTCGTGCTGCATCTCCTCGCCCCTGACCTCAATGTCACAGCGAGTCTCCTGCAACACTCTGTCTTCCAGGGCCTGATCAGGGCACTCGTGCACCTGTTTGAAAGGGTAAGCTACTCGTTTTGAAGGTGCCATTAAGTGTTTTCATTGGCTGTGGGTGTGCAAGGCCATTTCAAAGGAAATTCCATGGGACTGAGAGGTTGGTTTGCCACTGGAGGCATGCAACCCACTGTGATAGTCCTGGACACACAGTAGGTGGAGCAGCTGCGTGTCTTTGGGGAGCGCCACCCAGCTCCTCCGGCAAGCCCTCCAGGTCTGCAGACATCGCCTCGGCCTGCAGTGAGAACTGCTCCTAACGAGGAGAATCAAGCTCTTCCTGAAATCCAGTTTTAGCAAAAGCAGTTTTGCAAGCTGTGACCTTTCCTCGAGGCTGCTTCACTTGTACTAAAATAGAAATAATGAGAGGGACCAAGACAGTCCCTGATGTAATGCTGATAATTGTTCCACGAGCTCTGGTGATTTGTGCAAATAGTCCTGCTTATTTATTTTCTTTACAATGCATTGCATCCCAAGGGTGTGCACAGTTTTGGACACCAGCACAGACTAAGGAATTAGTGATGCTCATGTTGCAAAGAAGGCAGTGCCTGTGCAGGGAGGCTCCGCAGAGGAAGTAAAGAGCATTCTGAACCTGCCAGCCAGCTGCCTGCATCGCCCACATTCGCTCAGTCCAACTCCTATTTCCAGTGTTTCGTCTTTGACCACAGTGCTGCAAAACTTGGCCTTGAGACTTCCAATAGAGCTGCTTCCATCATAGAGTGCAACGAAGCTTCTTTTGCATTCTTTGGCGTGCTTCCTCTAATAATTTAGAAATCTCAAATAAATTTAGCTTTCAGAGTAGCTTCAGTTGTCGATATACAGACCACTGCTTGGGCCGGCTTCGCTTGTATTTGTTGTCCTGACGGACTAGAACATACTATTCCATCAGCTCCTGAGAGCTCAAACTGCCGGTCTGGGATGGGGTTTATAACGCTTCCTGGGTAAGTAAAGGCTGGATCTGGAATAAATAAATATTTTGCTCGAAGTCCCCATCCTTAACATTCTTCATCAGAACTAAACCTAATCCACATGTATGTCGGTCTGATTAACAGGGGGGTTTCACACCACAGAATCGATCTATGAGCGAAGAGAAACGAAATGCCCCGTCTCGAACGTCCCAGTAATCAAACCCACCTTCAAAGGATGATTCTATGTTAAAATGTTTATCAAAGGTCAACTCTCTTCTTTGACGAGGAGCAGCTTCCAAAATGTAGATAAAATCCTTGTGTGGTGGATGTGAGTGAGGATAATTAGGTGAAGCAAAATGACCTTGATAGCTGGTGCGAACCCAAATGCCACACTAGGTAGCAGGAATGTGCTCGACCCCAATCATGTGGCCATTGGGGGTCCTTTCGGCCACAGCA
The DNA here is from genome assembly GCA_004026765.1 of Micronycteris hirsuta. Lineage (NCBI taxonomy): Eukaryota > Metazoa > Chordata > Mammalia > Chiroptera > Phyllostomidae > Micronycteris > Micronycteris hirsuta. The sequence goes on along the minus strand of PVJI01030368.1, from coordinate 2,493 downwards.
ATGACTTCCGCTACCAGCACGGTTACTAACACTGAGGACCCAGGACCTTGATCCTGGACATCAGCCCTGCTTCGTGCACGCGCGGCCTCCTGGCTGCCTCCCGCGGGCAGGCCTCGAGTCCTGCCCGCCGCCACCCCCGAGCCCCGGGTGGGCACCGCTTCTGGCTCCGCGATGCTCTGTTCCAACGACCGCAGGGAGCCCAGCGGCGGGACTCGAGGAACTGCCGGGCGCGGTCCCGCTCTTGCGGTTGGGCCAAGAGCCAGGCTCATTTAAGCCGAGAAAGGCAAAGGCCACATGTCAACCGCGCCCTCTAGTGGTGGCATTATTCAAAGGCAAAATTGTTTCCAAAGAACAGGGCTTTGGCCTTCACGTTTGAAAGAGTACGGGAGCTGCAATGAACAACCAAATAATCATTTTTTTTCTTTGGTTGTCTTCCCGGTATACAAAGCTGCGGAAAGCCCCACTGTGGAAACAATGTTTGCTTTCCCAGGCAGAACGAGCTCACTAGTATTGCTCCTCTCCTCATTGCCCCCTTTCCTGCAACCCTACCATTTTTTATTTCTGTCTTCGCGACTCTTGGACGGTCTGTCCCCTTGCATTGTCTGCCTTTCTCCCAGACGCTGTCTCTGTCTCTTCCTTTTTCTGTCTATCTATCTGGAATAAAAACATGAACAAACAAAACAAAACAATCTGCAGTCGACATAATGGTGGTTACCAGAGGGGAGGCGATGGGGAGACGGCAAAGTGGGCAAAGCAAGCCGAAGGTCTGGTAACAAATGAAAACCGGTCCTTCGAGGAGCACGTTACGTGTATACGGATGTCAAGTCCCAATGTCGTATACCTGAAACTTCCGGGGCGCTGTAAGCCAATGTAACCTCAATCAAAAAGGCAGAGATTGGCAGAATGGATTTAAAAAATTAGGATTCAAATCTATGCTATCTGCAAGAGCCTCACTTTGGATCCAAAGAGGCAAATAAGTTGAAAGAGAAAGAATGGAAAAAGACATTTTGTGTAAATAGTAAAAAGAGAGCAGGGGTGGCTACCCTGATACTAAACAAAGTAGACGTTAAAATTTAAAAGTTACATTAGACCAAGAAAGACATTATATTATAATAAAAGATTCAATACAGCAAGAAGATAAAACCAGTATAAGCATTTATAATTATAGCACATCAAAATCTGTGAAACAAACATTGAGGGAACTGACGAGACAAAGAGATAATTCTACAGTAATCACTGGAGACTTCACCTCACGCTCCGTACCAGATAGAGCAACCAGACAGATGTCAAGGAAGGAAATAGGATAGACAGCTTGAACAGCACAATAAATCAACCAGTCTAACAAACATATACAGAACACTCTACCCGAAAACAGCATACACATTCTCAAGTGGACATAGGGCGTTTTCCACAGTCGACCAGATGTTAGGTCACAAATTGTCTCCTCAATAGATTAAAAGAGATAAATATCCTACAAAGAATCTTCTCTGGCCACAGCGGAATGAAGTTAGAAATCAATAACATAAAGAAAACTGGAAAATTCATATAATTCTGGGATTAAATAACACACTCTCAAGCAACTAATGAATCAAATAAAAAATCACAAAGGAAATAAAAAATAGTCAAAGATTAATGAAAATAAAAGTACAACAAAGCAAGCTTATGGGATGCAGTGAAAACAGTGTGAAGGGGAAAATTTATAGCCTTAAATGCTTACCTTAAAAAAAAGTTCCAAAGACATCAAATAAACATCCCAACTTTACAACTGAAAAAGAACAAGAAGAACAAAAAGAGAAAAAGAACAAATTAAACCCAAAGCAGCATAAATAAGAAAATAATGAAGATTAGAGCTGAGATAAATAAAATAGAGAATAGATAAACAATAGAGGAAAAAACCCAAAATTGGTTCTTCACAAAGATTAACAAAATTGAGAAGCCTTTATCTGGACTGAATAAGATACAAAAGTTGCTCAAATTACTAAAATCAGAACTGAAGGGGAGTCCATCATACAGAACTAAAAAGGGTGATAAGAGAATCCCGCAGACAAGTGTATGCCAACAGATTGGATAACCTAGATGAAATAGAGAAATTCCTAGGAAGAGAAATCCTACTAATTCTGAATCACAAAGAAAATATGAACCCACCTATCCCTGGTAATGAGATTGGATCAGTAATCAAAAGCCTCCTGGCAAAGGAAAGCTCTGAATCTGGTGGCTTCTCTGGGGAGTTTGACCAAACTTTCAGAGAATTGACACCAATATTTCTCAAAGTGCTCCAAAAAAAAAAACAAAAAAAAAAAAAAACCACCAAGGAGGAGCTATTTCCTAACTTATTTGAGGAGTCCAGCATAGTCCTGATATCAAAGCCAGACAAAAACACTACAAGAAAAGAAACTACAGAGCAATTTTCCTTATGAACATTGAAGAAAAAAATTCTCAACATATATCAGACCCTTGCCCTGTGTGGCGAAATTCACCATAGAAAGGAAAGAG
>PVJI01030367.1:0-14264 GCA_004026765.1 Micronycteris hirsuta | reverse complement strand
GTGATTCTGAGTGGCCTATGAATAAGTTTATCTACAGCTCGTGATGGTCCAAGGAATTTTAAAGGTTTGTGGTTATTTATTTAGAGAGTGACAAATGATTTTTCCCAAATAAGTTGTGTCAATTTACACTTCTCTCTGCAGTATGTGATATTTCATAAAGTCATATCTTCCATCCATCAATTTAGCAAAAATATTGAAACTTTAATATCAAATTGCCATCTATAATGTAATACCACTTTAGATGGAAACTTTTGACACCTATTACATTTTACAACATGTATATCTTAAAAATGCAACTTACTTTAAGTCATCTTTTGTCTTAGATAAATACTAACATGTGTACCCATAAAATGTTTAGAAGGGTATCTATTGCAGCTTTTTTGTAATGCTCAAATTCTGATAAATATATGACATGTCCATCAAAAGAGAGATGGCTAAATAATCTATGGCACATTGAGGGGTCAAGGGAATTATGTAGATTAACATGTACTGAATCAATAAGTTCTAACGAGCATATTAAATTTAAAGACAAGAACACATATTATAGTAACACACGCACACACAAGTATTGGCTTATCAAACCAGACTGACGTGCATCAGAGATCTTCTGCAAACTTAATCATTTCCAGGATAAAAATCATTGCCAGGCAAAGGGGACGCAGGATGAAATTCGGGCATCCCGTGTGGCTCCCTACCTGACTTCCCATGTCAGATGCTCTGGTCCAGGATACCAGATGACATTTCCAAGTAAAGTGTGCCTCACCTAGCTGTTACAGAGGAGACATTTAAGAAATGAGATATCCTTTTGTCTTCAGAAGGTGCATGAAACTGTGCCCTACAAGTCAAGAGTTTTAGGTTTGTTTATCATAAACAATTCTAGAAACAAATGTACATTCTGTTCAACATCTTCCTGCTTAAGGAATTTTCTCCCAGAAAATCTTTGGTTTGTTTGGCAGTTCTGTACATTTATAGAAACCTGCCTTCTTTGTTTGTCTCTAGTATGCCCCTTCTTAGAGGGAATGAATGAATTGCTGAGCTGTTGTTTATCCATTTGTTTCTTGATAGTTTACAAGCAGAGTATGGGGATTGGATATTTTCCCATAAATATATGTGATCACATTGGGAAATGTCTGGAAATGTGCAAACCACACTAATTATAGCTTTATTTGAAATTCTTTTATTTTTTCCCAAAGATAATACCTCCCTCCATGGCTTATAGAATTAAAATGTATTTAATATAATGCACCAATGTGTTGATGATAGAGTGTGGATGGAGAACATTGCCTGTGCTTTTAGGGGACAGAAGTATTTACAGGTCAAGCACAGGGATCAGCAAACTGGTCCATCCACTGTCATTAACCCACCAAGTTATCTTCTTTCTCCCTTCTCTGCAGGATGTGTTTCTTCTTTATGTTGTATATTTTTCTTAAATAAATGAATGTTATGATATATACTTCACACATAGCTTAATTCCATAGGGAGACTTTTTATATAACAGTGTTCAATTGCCTGTTTTTTCTGATTTGCTACATTTCCCAAATCCATAGATAAGTCATTATTGTTTGTAATTTTGCTTTAGATATCAATACACAACAAAAAAAATTGAACCATATTATCCCTCTTTAATTTCTTTCCTTTTTTAAGAAACATAAAATGAATTTGAGATATTTGCCTGCCTTGAATTTTACCTTTATCACTTTTTGTTATTTAGGTAAGAACTTCTAGAAAGGGAAAAAAGAGAGCTATTAATTATGATAGATATTATCAAAAGATGATTATAAGTTTTTGAAGATGATAACCACACAAAGAGTTTCTTCTTTATCCTAATATAGTGTTTTTGTAAAGTATTTCTGTTTTATTACTGAAAATAATTTTATGTAATAGAATACAATGCAATAGAATTACATAGAATATTCTAATAATATTATATGTGGAAAAAGTATAGAGGAGGTTTTAGGACCAAAGGATATATGTTTAGTAGTGTCAGAATTCATTTTAACACAATGAAAAGAGTATATGTTTGTTCAATTTTCACTCACAACACAAAGCATTAGATAAAAGAAGATTTTCACTAATAGCACTCCATTTTGAGTCTTACCAATGCTTTCAGTTTTGGTATAACCAAAAGGCTATTAGCTTTTACTCTTCTGTGCTGAGTTTTGATGACTTTTGACTGTCTACACTGAGACACTCAAAAACTGAGACTTGCCAGTCGAATAACATGAGATTTCATTAAATTTACCAGCATCGGGAAAAAGAAAAAAAGAAAAAGCTGTTTCTGTCTCCTAATATTTGACATGTTGTCTTTTTCTAATATTTTTCCCAGGTTCTGTAAAAAAGACAACAGAAATGTTTATTTTTCTGTGCTCAGATGTTTCTTTGTAATCAAGATCATAGTCAAGTCTTTGCTTTAGAATTATTGCATTCATGAACATCAAGATAAGTACAAATTTATTTTAAAGTCAATCAAAATTTTCTATTAGCATATAGTAATGGGAACAAAAGTACTGTGCATGGTATTTTGTAGCACTTATAAAGATATAATATCCAGTTTAAATTTGCAACAATAATAAATGGAATGAATAATAATATCATTTTAATAGATAGAGATGGACTAAAAAGTGTAGACATCTTTCTCCAATTTATGTGCTAGTGAATAGCTAAGATATTAACAACTCCAAATATTTAAGATATTACTTATATGATACTGTATTGCTTACAAAGTAATGTGTTTTGTTATTTTTGACAACTTGAACTGGTTATCAACACAGGGTTAGTGAAAAAAAATCCTTAAATTAAGGCATATGAAGAAAGTGTGAAAGGATTCCTATTTCCTCAAATTTAGAGAGCAAGCATTGGAAAGAAACACATTTCCATAAAATTGTTTGTTATAGTCTTACTTTCCAGGATCCCTGGGTGTAGAAAATGTGTACTTACAATTATTGAAAAAATGAAAATTTTCTCATTTTTCTTATAGTAAGTCATAAAAATATATTTTTAAAACATGAATAAAGATATTAACAGAAGGAAATTTAGGATCATGTAATACCTATAAAACAAATACATGTAAACTATTTTATTGTAAAACTGTTTTCAAACTACTAAATGATGTGAAAGACAAAATGCACAGACATGATTTTTACACCAACTCCAAGAAGCATTCATAAATATCATAATTTTTACGAGGAGGTAACTGGAGGTATGCTGTTTTTACTATTCCCATTTTATAGATAAAGAGCACAAGGCTCAGATTAGAGGCGTTAACAACATCAAGGACCCGTCTCCCAGAGATTTTATTTAATTTTGTTCTGTTGTGAACAATGAGAAAGAGAGTCAGCATCAAGCGTGTGCTAAGCAAATTCAGTAAGAAGAAAGCACAGCAAATGCTGACTAGGGACTGTAAAAATATTAGCTTTTAGGCTAACAAAGTAAGATATACACACCAATAAAAGTGGATAATTATATGACTTCAAGGACCTAGGGAATAAACAAGCTGATGAGAAATAAGGCCCATTACTTGTTTAAATCTAGGGAGAGATAAAGTCATTCAATCTATAGATACTTACTTTCTTACCACATTAGAAATAAATATCTTTGCTGAAAAAGACCACATTTTATTTCATTTTCATTACATTATCTAAAAAAATAACAGTATACTAAGGCAGAAACCAACCAAATGTGTTTTATAAAATACAATGTCAGATATATTGAGATATTAATTACACTATATTTTTCTGAGTATAGCATTAAACGAAGATTATTTTATTATTGCAGAGCTTCTTCTTAATGAGAAAATTAAATAAGTTATGTTGGAGAGACTTTCAATAGTAGACTATAGTATCAATATTTATATATATTATTTTCTTTTACATATGCCTGGATTTCCTCAAAACATGAGGCAGGGTAGTTAGGCTAGGTAATGAAACAGTCCTGGGTAAGATCATCAACAAAAGCAGATGAAAAGTAAACCACAGAAAACTCACAATACAGGAGTGATTAGCCAAGTCCTTAGCAGCATAAGGCAGCACCCTGCAGGGTTAATGGCAAATATTACAAGGGGGGACCAGAAAATAGCCAGAATTTATTTTTTTTAAATTGTGTATTTATCCTTACACATTTAAACTTCAGTCACCTTCAAAGTACTCTCCATTTGATGCAATACACTGATTGAGACATATTTTCCACTGCTCAAAACAGTTTTTTAACTCATCAATTTTGATGTCTTTTAGTGTTTCTGCTGTTTTTTGTTTTACCTCTTCCACGTTAGCAAATGTTTCCTTTTGAGAACTTTTTCTTTTTTTTTTTAAGATTTTATTTATTTATTTTTAGAGAGAGGGGAAGGGAGGGAGACAGAGAGGGAGAGAAACAGCAATGTATGGTTGCCTCTCACATGACCCTCATGGGGACCTGGCCTGCAACCCAGGCATGTGCCCTGACGGGGAATCGAACCGGGACCCTCTGATTCCCAGCCCGCACTCAATCCACTGAGCTACACCAGCCAGGGCCCTTTTGAGGACTTTTTCATCTAGGGAAACAAAAATGTTGCTGAAGCATGATTGGGTGAATGGGGGGGGCAGTAAGAGGGTCATATAATTTTTAGTTGAAAACTGCTGAACAGTCAACACTGTTTGGGCAGGTGTACTTGTAAATCACCCATCATGAAATGGGCAAATTTGTTCAGGTTTTTTTTTTTTTTTAATTCACTGAAGCTGAATGCAGCCTCTCACAACAATGCCAGCTGGTTCACTGATACAAATGGGTTCCCAGAACACTCACCTAGTAGGGGAGGCCTGGACTACAAGGGGCCCACCCTCCAGAAGATAATTCCATTTGTTTTGGGGCCCCCTGCTCATATATGCAGATAAAAGGAAGAATTGTAAGATCCCCAAATCAACAGATATATCCAGAAATCACCAACAAGCACCCCCAAGAAGAGGACATGTACCCTCAACACTGGGGACAAAATCAAAATCAATCAGAGAACCAGAGAGAGAGAGACTGAGATAGAGACAGATAGAAATAGAATAACCTGGTGGAGGGTCAGAAGAGACAAGGAAGATAATTTTCAGAAAATCGTTTTCAGAAATAAAGATTTAATAAGGAGAAACATAAAATCAAATAGAAATGATGCAGTACAGTAAGAGATATAGAGAAGAAAAATGAGTGACAATGTAAACCAAAAAGAAAAGATGAAAAACATTTGAGAACATTTAAAATATAGAACTTCCACAAAGAAGAGCAACCCATGCATGATTGTATCTTTTTTCTAAAGAGTAATATTGAACAGGAAATAATAATTATTTGAGCTGGTGGGTAAAAGGTAAAAAAAAAAATATTGGAAACACGTTTCTTGACAGCAACCAACATTCTATACAGGAATTTAATAAAGAATTGTTTTAATTATGCAAAGATGTTAAACAAATGATATGTTATTTATTTAAACTGTGCGCCCCATCTAAGGAACACAGAACTCAGTGGGTGTTTGGGAGCTTCGGGAATACCGCTCCTCCTATCATGTCCTGAGCGATCCCCTAATGCCTGACAACAAACGCGGTTTCACAAGTATAGAAGTAAGACAAAAAATGGGAATAAAAGTAATGAAACATTACACTGCTATTAAATGTGCTAAAAACGTAGAAATTACACAACTCACACCAAGTTGAAGAAAGTGAGAATATGAGTCAAGGGAACATGCATGAATATCTCAGGAGTATCTAACTCATTGAAAGTATAGTGAATAAAAGTCAGCGCTAGTCTAAAAGGAGGGAGAATGAGAGGGCACTAGAGGTCATTCTCATTGTTCATTCAAGAAATCATTGAAGAGTATTACAATATGCTGGAAGACTAGTGTATTGTATTACAGGGTCATACAAGATACAAGAATAAACGTGGAAATACTTATAAATACCAAATTCCATAAAAGATGCATAAAAACAGTGTAAGATTACACACACAAACACACACACACACACATATAAACAATATGCCACCACTGAAAACCAGCGTAGTAAACATATCAAATATATAAGTGGATTTAACTGATCAACAAGTAAAATGTCTTCAGATTGGCTAATGAAGCAGAATTGTATCCATTCTGTGTGAAAGAGAGATATCTAAACAAAGCAATTTAGAAAGTTTTTTTTATAAAGGAAGATCAAACATTGCTCTTATCTGACAGCAAGATTGTGAAGCAGGTGTCATAATTTTGTTTGAGATGTGGTACAATTTAGGAAAAACATATGTAGCAAATATATGTAAGAAAAGGTAATGCATTATACTAAAGAATTCATTCTACATTAAAGGTATAACTGATATTAATAAAATATTACCAATTACAACTTTCAGAAAGCAGAAATGGCAGGAGATAAAGGAGAACATAAACATATATTAAAACTGAGGATTTTAACATAGCTTATCCAGTGGAAAGTCATTGAAGAATGTTAATAAGCTTCACTTTCAATTAACAAAAAAAAAATTATGTAGTCCCTGAAAAAAACTCTTCCTAACCAAACTTCTTGACCCTCTTCCCCATTATGCCTTGACTCTGGCCCCTTCCTTGCCGGGCCTACAAAGCCCAGCTTTAGCAAGAATCCTACTACGCCAGTTTAGAGAAAGCCCCGACATTTGATGTGGGATCACCTTTGATAGCTGATCCTCCTGGCTTGCCTTCAGCAAGAATTCTACTAAGTCGGTTTCCCAAGAATGCTCCCCACCCCTTGATATCTCCATTTAATAATTTTCTACCCACTGCTTCCCCACTCTGTTCTTTAGCTTTAAGTGCCCACTTTTCTTTGTTTTTGGAGCTGAGCTCATTTCTGAGCTCTATTCTGAAGTCCCTGTTACGCCATTGCAATAATTTCTGAACAAAATCTATCTTTACCACTTTAACTATTGTCTGACTCTGGTTCTCTTTGACAGTAATCTTTGAAGAATCAATTTTAGGGAAGAAGAATTAGATGCAAGAGTCTATTGTCCCAATTTAGAATGGAGACGATAATGATGCCTTCGATAATGATAATGGCGTGGTGATGGAAAAATGTTAATTCATTTGGTATATACTTTAAAAAAATAAATAACAGGACTATCAGGTTTACTTTTTTTGCATGAGAGAAATTAAAGATGGTGATGAAACAACATTAAATCTGAACCATAGAGAACAGTCAGAGGTAGAAATAAAATTGTAGGTGTTATATGTTGATATATGAGACATTTAAAATAATGAATTTTAATCACCCCAGCAGAGTTTAGACAATAGGAATTAATACAAATAAACCAAGAAATAAACCTGTCAAAGCTGAGCTAAGAATAAGGAGTTGAGAATAAGAAAAAATTGAGGTCAGTACATGTGTAAGAAAATGCATAAAGGAGAATGTTTTAAAAAGGAAGAAGTTGTCACTATATGAAATGCAGTGGAGACTTTGGAAAATATGAATAGTGCCTATATAGAAGTTATTGGCAGTCATTAAAAGAACACTTTCATTAAAATTATGGATAAGAAACTAGATTAGAATGAGATGTATGGGTCTTTAATTCCAGAATTATGGCAAAATCTGAATCTAAAAATTCTCATTAGAAACACAGGAACTGCAACATAAACTACAACAGCCAGCCATTAAAATGTGTATGAGAGGATGTCAGATTCAGGCTGTGATAGAATAGCAAACGGTGAAGAAGCCAGTCCACTACAGACGGCTGTAAAAGCTGAGCAAATATATCAGACAGTTGTTTGAAGGCATTGGGGAACTATCAACCCACGAGGGGCTTGAGGGGATTTATTAGTAAGAGGAAAGAAGCCCACAAGATAAATTACATTCCCAGTTGCTTTCCTGACAGTACTTCCCCAATGCTGATATGGGAGGAGGGGAGATCATAAGCAGAAAATGAGGCAGTCCATGTTGAGGAAACAGAGATCAGAGTCTTAGACATCCAATGCATCTGGGACTCATGGGACACACTTCCACAAAGGAGTTAACCACAGAGAGAAAAAGCCAAAAATCTGCAGCCAAGTCCTCTGAAGTGCAGCCAACTTCAAAGACGTGCATGCATGAGGTGAGATTTCGAGAGCCCTACAGAAAGTTTCATTGATTATGGCAATGTCGTTATTTTTACATACTGTCTATGGCTGTTTAAGCACCACAATGATGGATTTGAGTGGCTGTGATAGAACCCATGTGGCACACACAGTCAAAAACATGTAGTAGCTGGCCCTTCACAGAAAGTTTGTGGACAACTACCACTCTAGTTCATTTCAGGTTCAATGTCATTTGGGAATCGGTTTGGTTTAGTGGGCCATGTTTGACTTCCTTCCAATGGCAATAATTGTTACTGCCTCTAGACAGAAGATTCCAATTATTTTAAGATTTCATTATTAGGAATGGTATACTTAATTAAGCCACGGCTGTTACTTCAAGTATAATTAATTAGTGCAGGTATATTACTTTTATGGGATATAATTAATAGGCAGATAGGTTACCACTCTGTAGCAGAGTTATAATTTAAATGGCTTTATAGAATTTAAGGATGGAGTCTGTTAGTTATTAATTATATCTCACATCATCCGACTCAGCAGTCTTGTTGGCACCAGGGACCAGGTTTGTGGAAGACTGGGTTGCTAACAGACCACAGACCTCAGACCGGTATTGGTCCGCGGCCCCGGGGTTGGGGTCCCCTGATCTAGCTCATGTGATATAGCTCTCATGTAGCATATTATTTATGCAGTTGATAAATAATTTTACATACAATGCTTGGATAAGAGAAGATTCATGGTGGGTAAAGTAGAATCCACAAATATGTTCTTGAGAGAGTCGTGAAGAAAAAAAACCTTTGTATTTGTTAAGTTATATTGCCATTTAAGCAAATAAAAATAGTTTTAATTGTCAACATCCTTGTAAGTCTGTCATAAATTTATTTGTACTTATGGAAGAAACATAGTTTGCATTGCTTTGATGCAATTTTAAGCATTATCATCTCATACTTATCTATATTATTGTGGCGGCTTTCTCTATAAAAACAGTCATTCAGAACATCACTAGCATCTTACTGCATTGGTTGGGGTAATTAACACATGTTTCTGAACCAGAAAAAGTGAAAATTGCAGTATCTTCACACATTTTTCCTTCCCACTTACATTATAGTCCAATGGAGAAATTCATTCTCTGGGATTTTTGGAGGAGCCCACTGCATTCTCTGAATTCAGTAAAGAAAGAAGAGTCTGAGGATCACGTGGAACATCTCAGAGTCCAGCCTAAAAGCGGCAAATGTAACTTCTACCTGGACATTCTTGACCAGTTCAATGATCCCAATCTATTTGCAATTGAGGCCAGGCAATACGGCATTTCCATCCGATCCAGAAGAGGAAAATAATGGGGTCACGTTCTCACCAGTCTTTGCCGAATCCAGTCCCTCTGATGGCAAGATACCTGCTGTAAGCCTTCTCCCATTATAGAGCACACGGTCCTTCCTCTCAAAGAACAATCCAGAGCCCTTCCCAGGCCCTGAGCCCAACTCAACATTCAGTGTCTCTAGTTACCCACAGTCCTCCAATAAGTCTAGATAAGGTCCACGTTTTTCAATAAAGCCGAATGCAGAAGACTAAACATGGGCCGTGTATACAGGTTTGCAGTGGTGGAGTAGGAACAAGGTGACAACAAGAACACGTTTATGTTACCAGCCATTTGTTCTTGACTGCTTGCAAATAGTTTTTTTTTTTTCTTTTAAGTTTTTATTTATTTATTTTTAGAAAGGGGAAGGGAGGGAGAAAGAGAGGGAGAGAAACATCAATGTGTGGTTGTCTCTTGTGCCCCTTACTAGGGACCTGGCCCGCAACCAAGGCATGTGCCCTAGACTGGGAATTGAACCAATGGCCCTTTGGTTCGCAGGCCGGTACTCAATCCATTGAGCCACACCAGCCAGGGCTGCAAATAGTTTTAAAAAGATATCCTAACCTGTCCTGGCTAGTGTGGCTCAGTGGATTGAGTACCGGCCTGAGAACCAAGGGGTCGCCAGTTCGATTCCCAGTCAGGGCACATGCCTGGGTTGCGAGCCATGTCCCTGGTATGGGGCACATCAGAGGCAATCACTCAATGATGTTTCTCTCTCTTTCTCCTTCCTTTCCCCTCTCTCTAAAAATAAGTAAATAAAATCTTAAAAAAGAAAGATATCCTAACCTGAGAGTGACAGAAATTCCTTAAGACCTCATTTCTTTCTGAGAAATATTCTCACATCCCAAAATATACTCTGTGATGTCTTCTATTATCTTCTAGAAGAATATTTAAATACATAGGGGCCACATTTTATATCGATACATATGCAAGTTCTAAGATATTGTATATTTTTAAGAGGAATTAGAGGAGGCAGTCACATTCTGTATATGTCTTCTAGTCTCATCATTTAAAATAATGCACTAAATCATTCTATTTGTATCCAATGTAAGCTAAACCATAGAACTATTTGTCATACCGATTGTTATTTGTTTACACTACAGAGTGACGTAATGATGTTTAAGCTTCAGAAGCCAAAAGCCGAGTAACTTAGTTCCAATTTCTGTTTTTCCACAGTTTATCCCTGAAGGCTTAAAAACATCACCAAATTTCTGGCCCTTAGTTTCGTCATCTTAAGAAGGAAACAATAGTAGCAATGACCTTTTGGTGTTCTTGTGAGAATTAAATGACCTATGGATATCAATACTTAGACGAGGGACTGTCACATTGTATATTCTGAACAAATTTGGCTATTTAACAATACATAATAGAAATTAATAAACAGCATAGAAGAGGAAGCTAAAGACAAGGAAGAGGAGAACTGAACTCATTATTTATTGCACCCAATTCCATTTTGTCAAGCCCTTGTAAATATGTTTCTCCCATGAGAATACCTTTTTGTACCCCAGAGGTTTTACTACCACAGTAAAGTTAGGGCAGGTGAGAAAAGTGCCTTATTTGCTAACATGGAAAGGGTGGCGTGAAAACCAGGTTGGAAAGGAGAAACAGAATGAATCTGGAGTACAAGTAGTTTCTTAGGCCTTTCAGTTTTAGGAACAGAAAGTTGGAACTGGAAATATATTTCTGGGGAGATAATTCTCAAACGATTTGTATTTTTGTACATCTTGTGAGTAGAGGCATTAGCTTTACTTTTGTTCCAAACTACCCTTTCAAAGATGTCTGCAGAGTGGACAGCCTTGGAAGGCCAAGATAGTGTCTATTTACAGATGAGAGAACAGGTTGGTTTATTTTCCAGTGTAATGAAAATAGGATCTATTTCTGCGGACGTTAGTGCATGACAGAAATGGCAAATGCTGCAGCAAGTTAACAGAATTTATATATATCAAAGAATTTTTATTATCAATGTATGTATGTGTGTGTATATGTACATATACACACACATACATAATTTGACAATGCAGTGATAGCCCTCACAGGCTGGAAATTAGATAATTTAGCTTTTATTTTCTGTTTCTTTTAGATAATAAAGGAAGTCTGCCCCTCAATATTTTATAGAAGAAAATATATTGTTTGATATAATTGTCAGTGTTTCTCACTCAGGAGTGATTATTATAAGAAGTGATCCTCAATGCAGGGAAGTGTCTTTCCAACCATCAAAGTAGCCGGTGCAGATGGTCTTTCCCATGAGTTTATTGCGGGCCCCTGGTGACTTCTGTCTGGTTGCTTTCCAAAATCCTGTGTTAGTTTCATTCCTCTCATTGGAAGTATCTTAGCAACACTTCTGCATGTCAGCCAGAGAAAATGTGTAAGAAGAAATGTAGTATACTCAGCTTTGTCTTTATGGAGATTGACTAGAATTTATGACCATGATATCATTCATATTACACTTGATAAAAATTAACCATTGGATAGGAGGCTAAGAAATGTAATCTGATCATGGTCATATGCACTTAGGGTTCTATTACTAAGTAGATAATTGAAGAATTCATAGTAAGGATGATTAGTGGTCTCCACTGCAAAGAAGTTACCAAGTGTTTTTCAGTTATGAATATAGGTTTAATTGCTACTGCTCTTTCAACTTGGAAAGATCTATACAGGCATGCAATAATAATAAAAGAGGAAGAAGAAGGAGAAGGAGGAGGGAGGGAGGAGCAGGAAAAATGAAAATGAGGATAAGAAGAACAGGATAAATAATAATATTGAAACATCTCCTAACAAAGATATGGAAAGCAATTATGTTAAAATCTGATTATTGCTTTATATTGTCCTTTAAAAATAAATGAACTAGAAAAAATAAAATTTGATTGATATCAGTTCATGGGTTCATAAACTTTATGTCACTGAAGTGTTTTTGAGACAAAGAAATTGGAACCTAGCAAAAATAAACAAATCTTAATATACTTTGGTGAATTTTTTCAAAAAAATTAATTCTCAGTCAAGGCTAGAAAATAGATATGATATTCTCAACAAACGTAAATGTTTTAAAGCTTTGATATTCCATCTAGAGACATTAGACACATAGTTTTCCTTAAATGGTGTTTGAATAAGGGAATTATTAATTCATATATAACTGTTAGTGAAAATCGACAGGACTCAGAACAAAACAGTAGAACAAACCCTTGACAAATGATTTTTTTTATAATGTTAGCAAATTTGTATGATCTATCATAACTGTTCTGCCTTTTCTAGTCCCATATTAATTCAGTAGGACAGAAGCTTCAGCTATAGTTTCAGTTTAATTTCCCTGCTCAGGATAGGCACAACAGTTAATTAGAATCATATAATCTTAGAGCACAAAGATCCTTAGAGATTGTCTAATCCTATTCTCTCATTTATTTGTGTGGAAGTGGGTTTAGCAATCACACTAATGTCACACAAATTTTAAAAACACAAAGGAAGTCTTTATGATAAAATGCAAATTAAAATTATAAAACTTAACTGGTATTATCAATTCATTTGTGAATATGTATAAGGAAATGTTAAATCTTTTAAAATTATTTCTCTTATGACATGTTTCTGGTAAATTTAATGAGTTCAGAACAATGCTTTTCAATATTTCAAACTTTAGTTTGTTACCTAAATATCATCATAATAATACACACTTTTATAAATGGCAGGGCTAAACTACAGTGGAAATTATTCATAATGGGAAAGAGAAAATCATAAAATCCATAGGGTTGTATCATTCTCAAAATGCATACATGCAGCCCTGGCTGGTGTAGCGCAGTGGATTGAGCAAGGGCTGGGAACCAAGCGGTCCTGGTTCGATTCCCAGTCAGGGCACATGCCTGGGTTGCGGGCCAGGTCCCCGTGAGGGCCATGTGAGAGGCAACCATACATTTCTGTTTCTCTCCCTCTCTTTCTCCCTCCCTTCCCTTCTCTCTAAAAATTAAAAAAAAAAAATCTTTAAAAAAAATGCATACATGCAGATTGAGAAATGTCTTCTTGCCAAAGGGACTTCTGTTAGTAACCATAATATGACTGAGCTTTTTGGTTAAAACAAGTCATTGATTTATATATAAGAAAAGGTTATATAAATAATTTAAAATGCCAAAATTTTTATAATAGATATGGGATGTATTTAATGAAATATAAGGTTAACATTTGCATCTTTCTGATGGCTAATGATGTTGAGCATCTTTTCATATGATTCTGGGCCCTCTGTATGTCCTTTTTCGAGAAGTATCTGTTCATGTCTTTTGCCCATTTTTTAATTGTTTTTTTTGTCTTCCTGGAGTGGAGTTGTATGAGTTCTTTATATATTTTGAAGATCAGACCCTTGTCTGAGGTATCATTGGCAAATATGTTTTCACATACGGTTGGTTCTCTTTTTACAGAGGGCCCAGAATCATATGAAAAGATGCTCAACATCCTTAGCCATCAGAGAGATGCAAATTAAAACCACGATGAGATACCACCTCACACCAGTCAGAATGGCCATCATCAACAAAACAACAGATAACTGTTGGAGGGGATGTGGAGAAAAGGGAACCCTACTGCACTGTTGGTGGGAATGCAGACTGGTGCAGCCACTGTGGAAAACAGTATGGAACTTCCTCAGAAAAATGAAAATGGAACTGCCTTTCAACCCAGCAATTCCACTACTGGGATTATACCCTAAGAACCCTGAAAAACCAATTCAAAAGAACCTTTGCACTCCAATGTTCATAGCAGCACAATTCACAATAGCTAAGTGCTGGAAACAACCTAAGTGCCCATCTACAAATGAATGGATCAAGAAACTATGGTACATTTACACAATGGAATTCTACGCAGCAGAAAGGAAGAAGGAGCTTATACCCTTTGCAACAGCATGGATGGAAC
>PVJI01030366.1:0-14269 GCA_004026765.1 Micronycteris hirsuta | reverse complement strand
AGGAGAAGAAGAAGAAATCAAAGACTGTAAAAAAAAGAAACAACCAATGCAAGGATGTCATTGCAGATACTCCATGGTGCATGCCTTCACAAAAATAACATAGATCACATTAACAGTGACACTGCAGCCCATAGCTGAATATTCTATTTTGTACCTGCAGTTTCAGCTCAGGAAAAGAGCTCTGGTTTATTTCTCAAAAGTACTGTGTTATGTTGGCATACAGACTGGTTAACATGCATACAGAGACAGCTATCTGTTCCTCTGTACTTGTTCCCCTTTTCCTTTCAGCAACAGAAACCCCCAAGTTTTAGCTGGTCACAGCCTATCCAGGTAGAGCCTACATATCCAAGGCTACCTTGTACCTAAGTGTGGCTATGTGACAAAATCTGAATTAGTGGTATATGAATGGAAAGGTTGTGTGCAGTGTCCAGGTCATCTCCTTAAAGGTGAGCTGTTTCCCCAAGTCTTCCTCTTGCCTCCTTCCTGCTGGTCGGGGAATAGTCACTTCTCAAAGTTCTGTGTCAAGATGGCAAAGTCACCCTGCCACGCCTGGGCCACACACTCTGAAATGTTGTAGAGAAAGAAATGAGCTTCTTTCTAAGTCATTGTTGTTTGCTTTGTGTATCTGTGTTTTGTTGCTGTTGATGCTGTTATGACACCTTTGCCTGTCCCCTAATGATAATACTAGATTGTCCAATGAATCTGAATTTAGGAAGGCTGAAAACTCTGACGGGGGCAAGAGTAAGCAAGAAAGAATCAGACAGGAATGGCCCCAGGCTGTGGTGACCCTATTTATTTAACAAGTGATGTCCAGGGGCAGAACTCCTGACCAGATTTTCCTCTGATGTCTGCTGATGACCCCTCTACATCCCCCAAGTCATGACTCAAGGGCAACTATCTCTTTGACTGCTTATTCAGTGCTTTCTTATTTCCCTAATTTGCTTTGAATATACATCTTTCCTATAGTATTTGTAACTCTAATTTTTTATTTAAATCATATCTAGATCTCCTACTAGACTCTTTGAGAGAACAAAGATTATTCCATTCATTTTTATATCCATGCTGCCTAGCATAACACCTGACTTAATGTAACTTCTCAATTAATGTTGGTTGTATTGATGTTGTTGAGTTAATGTTGCCGAATGTAAGTATTTTATTAGTGTTCATGACTTTCCTAAGTTTTCCGTTAACTATATTTAGGATGTTTTTACAATTCCAGTGATTTTTCTGTAAACAGGAGATGTGGTAGTGTTAACTAGCTATGACCACAGCTCATGGTGTTTTATTCTTTCTCTGGCCATTCACACACATGCACACACAAATTTCACAATGGCCCTCCTCTCCTGAGCATCCATTATGGGACAGGAGTTTAGTATATTTATATTTTGTCTAACTTTTGTAATAATTCTGCATGATATGTGGTACATTTTCATTTTACAAAGAGGAAACTGAGGCTCATAATTGCAATCTTATAGCTAGGACTTAAATCTACATATTTGAAAGTTGCTAAGAAAGTAGATCTTAAAATGTCTCATCATAAGAAATAAATTGTGAGTTGATATAAGTTAACTAAGTTATGGTAATAATTTTGCAGTGCATACTTATTTAAATCATGCCATATGCCTTAAACAAAGACAATGTTGTAAGTCAATTGTATTTCAATAAATCTGAGAGAAAATAAATCCACAGATCTCAGATAACAAAGCCTAAATTCTTACTCCACAACTTCAC
This sequence comes from Micronycteris hirsuta, assembly GCA_004026765.1. NCBI lineage: Eukaryota > Metazoa > Chordata > Mammalia > Chiroptera > Phyllostomidae > Micronycteris > Micronycteris hirsuta. The sequence continues at coordinate 12,538 of PVJI01030366.1, read as the reverse complement.
ATCTCTTAAGAGAAAGGAATTGTTATCTCTGGTCGTTTGCAGTGAATATCATCTCTCTCTCCTTTTGCAGACAGCCATGCCAATTCTTATTGGTCAACAAAGAGCAGAACAGACAAGACTGGGAAGAAGCAGTAAATGACACCTTTAGATTTATTATTATTCCCTCTTTGTGTCATAGCAGTGAACCCGTGTAGGTGCCCAGAGCTGCATCTGCGTACTCAGGATCTGCTGGTTCCTCCTCTTCCTTCCAGTTTGACTCCATTGCCCTGATGAACCTGGAGTCTCTCTTTGGAATCCCCTTTCTGCCTCTTTCCTCTGGCTATATACCAAGCATGCAATCCCCCTTACAGCTGGATTCTACTTATGAAACTAGAACTTCTAGTTTCATAAAACTAGTCTGGATGCCTAACTAGCTGGTGCTGAAGGATCTTTCACATTTGACCTCTTTGCGGGGCAGAGAAACAAACTCTTAAGACAGGTGAGATGGGAGATAAGGGAAGAAGATAGGGAATGGAAGAAGATGAGGTCACATAATTTTAGCCAATACATAGTGCTTTCCAATAAATATTTATTATTTGTTTCAAACTTTAAAAGTTCTAGAAAAAAGGTCATTTACCAATCAGAAGAGGCGTCTCTCCTTTGTCATTTTTGGTGTTTGGCCATATTCCCTTTTCCAGTAAAGTTCTTACATTTTCCACCAGACCAGCTTTGACTGCCAAAGTCAAGGGTGTTTCCCCATCAGCGGTCTTGAACTCCCAGAGTGTCTTATAGGATGCTGAAATGTGAAAACATTGTATAAAGTTAAGATCTTATTTAAAGGATATCACATAGATGAAAATAATACAATATTATATTGAACAAAGTCGATTGAACAAAGTCGATTAATAGAAAAGCGAAGACTAAAAGGAGCTGTGAATATAAGTAGATAAGCATGGGCTTGCTAATCAAGTTGACAGCCAAAAACCCAACATCTGTGCTTCGAGGTGCTCTTTTTTATTAAAAAAATGGGTTGTAAATTCTCATTTCTTGATAAATTGTAAATCAACTTCCCAATCCTTGGCGTTGTTATTTAAATTGCATCTGAAATTGTTTTTTGTCCAATGAAGTCTGTGAATGTGGGAATGAGAAAACATTTGAATGAACGTATCCTGTGAGAATACGTTAGGTATACTATGCTTAATATCATCTTCTACATTTGCCTGTCTGTCTAGCTATCTATTTTCTTTAGCTGGCTAGCTGGCTGGATAGTCATGAAATATATATATATATATATATATATCATTATCTTTTAGAGCATAGCACTAAGGGGCAACACTGAAGATTGAAAGATAGAGCACTCTCAGAGTGTTTTACATTGTAGGATACTGAGGTATAAAAAATACTGTGCTAGAACATAAAAATTAATATTAATATTTAAGCTTGAGTCAATTACCATACTTATTAATATTACTATAATGAAAAATAATGTAAGGTAAGGACAAATATTATAAGTACTACTTGTATTATATAATCATCTTTTGGACATTATTAACTTAAGAGATAGTTCAAGATGAAAAATTAAAAACTGACTTCCCAAAACAAAAAGGCTTATATTCAAATCAGTTGACTCATGATATATACCAACTTTTATCACTCTTAGGTGATAACCACATCTTCCCGCCAACCTGTGTCACAGTCTTCGAAGGATGCAAGGGGTGAACCCTGACACTTACAAAATGTGCTGATTTTTGCACCCCATGTTTAAAACATGGGTATAGCCTTTTCCCAGTTTTAAATAATCTTATATTCTGCTTCTTATTTTTGCTTGTTATCGCCATTGAGGATACTCCCAACTTCTGCATTCTTGCTTCAGCTCGATCAAAGGGGTTTTATGTTCTCTTACCGTCCAGGACAATTTCAAGTATTTGTTGAATGGGTTGAACAACAGCTTCATGCAATGGAAACCATCCTTTTTCATCAGCTTCATCTAACGCGTATTTATATTTCACATACTCCTGGAGCTCAAGAATGTGACCTAAAGGAAACACATGGGTTGATAACGAATCTCTGTCTTGGCTTGATGAAATCTCTAATTCACCCCAAGGTAGGCAGTACACTCACTTACCTCGTTTTATGGCCTCTACAAGTTTCCTGTTTTGATCACTTAGTGGTACAAATCTTCCAGAGAAAGAAACATAAGCCATAATTATAAAAGTGATAGACTCCAAGCAACAGAAATGTTAATTTGTACTGAGTTCTGCATGTAATTTTAATAACCAAGATTTAGAGGGCATGCATACAACTAATTTCATCCTCTTTAAAAATGTAATGTCTGTGAGTCAGATGTAGAGTATATTTTGATACATTAGACCTAGGAACATCAGTGAAAATGCCAGATTATCACGCTGTCCCTGAAATTAGTTCTAAGCAGCGAAAAAGTATAAATAACGGGCATCCGAGGAGGAGTTCAGGTTTCGTGCTTTGTTATCCTGGGGAGACCAATAAGCCTCTTCGAGTGCTGATTTCTTCACCTGTAAACTGTTGGGAGTAAATAGGAAGACTGCTTTCCATTTTAAAAATTCTATGCTCAGTAAATGTTTGTTCCTTTAAACTTAACAATTGCTAATTGATGATGTCCCATTTGAGAGTTTATGGTCCACCCTGCATGCTAGTCTTGATCAGCTCATCCACAAGTGAAAAGAGGCTGAGCATTTATAGAGCAAACTCCCAGTCATGGCCAGCAAGCAGCTCATGGTTTTAAGCCACATGGCAATTCTCTGGTGTGTGTGTTTATTCAAAGGAAACAAAGTATTTCATAACAAATTGATTTAACTCTACCAAGCAGACACATTTGCTGGCATTCTAGGCCTGTGATTGCCTTCCTGGGAACTCTAAAGTTCTAAAACCTGTTGAAGATAAAAGAAAAATTAAGGAGACCAGAAATTTAAATGTAGTATGTCCATTTTATAAAAGCTCAGAAGCAATAATTTTATAGCACTAAATCTATTCAAAATCACTGCTAAATTTCAGAATACAGAATTATAAATATTATAATACAATGTAAAGATAAAGTTTATTTTAGTCAGAAGAAGAATATGTGTTGCTTAAGACAGAAATTTACTTTTACAACTTTAGATTCTATAAATCTGGCTAAACATCAATTTTATGTATAATTAGTTAACTTCTGTCACTTGAAAAATAGATAATGAAATAAGCTCTGGTTTATATAGTACTTTGCCATATATTATAGAAGCCCTCAGCCCTTTTCCCATTCACTGAACACATGGGCTAAGTGGGTTAGCATTATTACTCATATTTTTAATATGCAAAATGGCCCTGGCTGGTGTAGCTCAGTGGATTCAGTGTGGGCTGCGAATCAAAGGGTCATTGGTTTGATTCCTGGTCAGGGCACGTGCCTGGGTTGTAGGCCAAGTCCCCTGCAGGGCCCACGTGAGAGGTAACCACACATTGATGTTTCTCTCCCTTCCTTTCTCCCTCCCTTCCCTGATCTCTAAAAATAAATAAATAAAAATCATTTTTAAACAATAAATAAATAAATGTTTAAAAATAAATAAATATGCAAAAATGGAATACATTACTTACAAAAGTTGCCTGAGTCAATAGCAGAATGGAGTCTAGAATATACAGAACAGACCCTGGTACATATACCTGTACATTAGTTGTATAACTGTACTTGTAAATTTGTTTAAATTTATTGTCCTTTTCATTCCATTAATTTAGAAAATAGGCAATCATGTACAACTGAATTCAACTAGAAATTTTCCTTCTGGGTTATTTCTGTCTTCTGCCTGAGTTGGGGATTTGGGGAAGATCAGACTGCTAAAGCTACCACAGTGGTCCTTGTAAAGCTGTTCGATTCTCTGTCAGAAAAGAAGAGTGAGAATTTTCCCGGAGGAAGAGTCAGGAAACATCACGTATATCATCTTACAACAAAATGACTTTATAAAGGAATTTTGTTGAGGGTAGTCAATTTGTTACCTTTCACGATAAAATTCAGTTTTGCTGGCTTCAATGGATTCTTGAATACTGAGCTGAATGTCATAACTTGTAAGATGATCTTCATCAGGGTCATCGTTAGTATCCATGACTAAATGTAATTTTGTAAAATGCAATTTCTTATTATCGGCAAATGGCACAGAACACCACAGAGTTAATGTGAAAAATGCAAAATGAAAAACTAAAATGCACTCACCTCTTTCCATTTAACAAACACAAATGCAATTAAGATTTTAGTCCATATTATATATATGAAGCCTATTCTAATGCTTGAAGCTTTTAATTATCCACCCTTTGGGTGTCTGTGTTTTCTAATTTTGACTTTCTTCTCAGTAATGGCTACAGGGCTTATAAGAATTCACTTTTTCCACATTTCTGACTTACAAGAATTTTGGCCCATCAGTTTCCTCAGGACACTGTTCTCCACAGCACATTAGAAGCTTAAAACTCTCATCAAGAAATAAGACAGTGGCAGGAATAGAGAACAGTGAGCCTTTCATACGCTTTACTTTTCATTTTGTGTTTGCTGTGCTTGCTGATTTGCTGATTAATTCCTTTGTTCACACCAGCAATGGTTTGAGTTGGCTGCCCTCAATTGCAGTTATTTTTGTGTTTGTGTTCACCTTCTTCGAACAGACTATGTTTTTCGTATTTGCTTTGCAAGTTCTTCACATATTTGTGTTTTGTATTTTCACTTGGATTACTAGTTTTATGAGTAAAAACAAACTTTCTTTTTCCTTTATGTCTAATCTCTCTACTCCACTCCTAGTCAACCATAGCTAATGGCTGTTCTCAGTGGTCACTGGAAAAAATGTGTTGACTCATTACTAGCAGAAAAGCACTGAGTCCTTCAGACAGCAGAATTGGATGATGAAGCTAAACCTGGGGCACTGCCTGTTGCCTTTCTCTCTAATATCTCTGTGATGATAGGGGATTGCATGGCTCTGGGATTAGTAATGGGATACAGAGCCTTTCACCTATTTAAATCACTGGCTTAACTCTAAACCTGTTTGAAATTTGGGCTTCCAGGACATGAGATATCACAGACTCCTTAGAGAACTGAGTTGATCTGTGGAAAATTTTTTTATGTCCTTTTAACAACCATCAGAAAGAATTTATCTAAGACTCTTAACTGCTTTGCATGCCTAATGATAGTAGGGTGGAAGTGGTAAGGAAACTCCTACTGCACAAAACAACCCCCACCTGACACAAGCTGTCTCCAGGCTTTTACTGGCAGCTTGGGATGAAGTGAAGATCTGTGTGCAGGTGTGCTAAGGTGTCAGACAATCAAAGGCGCATCATTAGAATAGATCTAGAGACATGCAGATGCAAGAAGGGCAAGAAGTGTTACTTATCTAAACCTTAAACTTGAAACGACTGGACTGTCTATTGCCAGACATTATTTAAAATCATCTTTAAGTAAGATAGATACCAACCAGGTATCTGAAGAAAGGCCATTGAAGACCTATTTACAGGTGCCCCACCCTTCAGTCTAGAAAAATTAGTTGACCCTTTCTAAATAATATTTGGCCAACCTTGTTCTGGAGAAACCCACTAGTGACATTTATTTATTCTCCATAAATAGCTGATTTACAAAATAATCAGGACAATTAGATTAGACAGTTAGTCATTTCAGTTAAAGTACTGGTTAATGTTGGCCCTGGCCATGTTGCTCAGTTGGTTAGAGGGTTGTCCCACTATGCCAAGGTTGTGGGTTTGATCCCTGGTCAGGAAACATACAAGAAGCAACCAATGAGTGCATAAATAAGTGGAACAACAAATCAAAGGCTTTTTCTCTCTCTATCCCCTCTCCAAAAAAAAAAAAGCAGACTTCCAGCCAAGATGGAGGCATAAGTAGATATACTTTGCCTCCTTGCACAACCAAAAGAAGGACAACCACAAAGTTAAAAACAAAAATTAACCAGAATTGTCAGAAAATTGAACTGTATGGAAGTCTGACAACTAAGAAGTTAAAGAGAAAACATTTATCCAGACCGGTAGGCGGGGCGGAGACAGGCAGCTAGGGCAGAGAGGACTCATGGCAAGGTGGTGGATGGAGGACCAGGTGAGGTGGCAGCTGGCAGACCAGGCAGCTGAATATATGTGTGTGGATAAGCCGGGAGGAGCAGCTGGGGAGCCAGACAGACCACACAATGCAGGGTCCCAGCACAGGGAAATAAAGTCTCAGAACCTCTGACTGAAAAAAATCTGTGGGGATTCAGGCAGCAGGAGAAACCCCCAGCCTCACAGGAGAGTTCTTTGGAGAGACCCACAGGGACCTAGAACGTACGCAAAACCATCTATCCAGGAATCAGCACCAGAAGAGCCCAAGTTGCTTGTGGGTAGCGGGGGAAGTGAATGAAAGCAGCCAAGAGCTGAGCAAGTGGTATTGTTCCCTCTCGGACCCCTCCCCCACATACAGCTCCACAGTGCAGCGAGAGTTGTCCTGCCATGACAAATACCTAAGGCTCTGCCCCTTACTACATAACAGGTGCACTGAGACAAAAAAATATGACCCAAGTGAAAGAACAGATCAAAGTTCCAGAAAAAATACAACTAAGTGATGAAGAATTAGCCAACCTATCAGATGCAGAGTTCAAACCACAAGTTATCAGGCTGCTCAAAGAAATGGTGGAGTATGGTGGCAAAATAGAGGAAAAAGTGAGGGCTGTGAAAGGTGAAGTGAAGGAAAATACACAGGAAACCAACAGTGAATGGAAGGAAACCAGGACTCATATCAACAGTTTGGACCAGAAGGAAGAAATAAATATTCAACTAGAATAGAAGGAAGAAAAAAGAAAAAAATGACGGGAGGCTTAGTAGCCTCTGTGACAATTTTAAACTTTCCAACATCTGAATCATAGGGGTGCCAGAAAGAGAAGAGGAAGAGCAAGAAATTGAAAACTTACTTGCAAACATAATGAAGGAGAACTTCCCCAATCTGGCAAAGGAAATACACTTCCAGGAAATCCCAGAAGCTCAGAGAGTTCCGAAGAAGCTGGACTCAAGGAAGCACACACCAAGGCACATCATAATTGCATTACCCAAGATTAAAGATAAGGAGAGAATCTTGAAAGCAGCAAGAGAAAAGGAGACAGTTACCTACAAAGGAGTTTGCATAAGACTATCAGTTGATTTCTCAAAAGTAACCTTGCAGGCAAGAAGGGACTTGCAAGAAGTATTTGAAGTCATGAAAGACAAGGACCTACATCCAAGATTACTCTACCCAGCAAAGCTATCATTTAGAATGGAAGGACAGATAAAGCACTTCCCAGATAAGGTCAAGTTAAAGGAGTACATCATCACCAAGCCCTTATTATATGAAATGTTAAAGGGACTTATCTAAAAAAAAGATCAAAAATATGAACAGTAAAATGACAACAAACTCACAACTATCAACAACCAAGCCTAAAAAAACAAACAAACAAAAACAAACTAAGCAAACAACTAGAACAGGAACAGATTCACAGAAATAGACATCACATGTAGGGTTATCAGTGGGGAGAGAGGGTGGGGGGAAAGGGGAAAAGTAAAGGGAATAAGAAGCATAAATGGTAGGTACAAAATAGACGGGGAGGTTAAGAATAGTATGGGAAATGGAGAAGCGAAAGAACTTATATGTATGACCAATAGACATGAACTAAGATGGAAGTATGTGGCAGAGGGGAATAAAAGGGAGGAAAAAAACGGGACAACTGTTATAGCATAATCAATAAAATATATTTTTAAAAATTAAAAAAATAAAAAGCAATGGTTAACCTTGTTTAGGGTCAGGAACACACTTGATGAAAGCAATGGATTCTCTCTCCAGAGGAATGCATGCCACACAAAACTTTGCATACAATTTTAGAGAATTCATGTGTCCTCTGAGGCCTTATGTATCCCAGGAAAAGAACCATTAAATTAAGAATTCTCAAATGCTAAATATTATTATTCCATTCTCAATCATTATTAGTTTATGGATGGGCTGAGTAAAATCCTAGGTTTAGATAATGGGAACAGGGAAAATTGGGTGATCACATGAATTTCAGATCATCTTTGGTAATAATAAGAATGGTGATTATAAAAATATTCATAAATTATCGAGTGATCGTGATGTTTCTAGCACCATGCAAAGCACTTTGCAATCACTGCCTTGCTTGAAATCCTCCATTCTACTTTTAGGTTGTGAACGAAAAGGAGGTCACTTATTAAACCTGAGAAGCTCAGAGGAAGCCTGCACGGAGGCCTCCCAAACTCGGAGACCTAAAGTAACCACATAGGAGGGTCTGAAATGAAAACTTCTTAACTAAAAACGAGTCATGGCGGGTAAGCATGTCCTAGGCCAGTATTCTTCCCTAACAAAGGTCAACCTTTACCTTCACTGAGGCTGTCTATTGTCCTTTTTGCATCTATAATAACACACCTTTGAAATGTCAAGGTAATTTCCTTTTCCAGACCCCTCAGGGCACAAACACCAACCAAAGCAGAGACCCCCAATCCCTTCACTGCTGCTGTTACCGTGTTAATTGTTGACCGTTAACTAACCTGCGCCCACCTGTGTAAAGAGGTATGCGTCTCTTCCTTTCACTTTTATCCAATCCCAGAGCTTTCCCTGCTTTGCTCTCTCCTGCCTCCCTAATCTACCACCAGTGGATTTCTTGTTACCCCCTTACATCTTCCCCTTTGATTCTGATGCATAAAATACGTGGTAATGCTGCCATTTTCTGGAGCATTTTCTCAATCCATTGATATTTTGCTTCTAAGCAATTGTCGTCCATTTGGCTCAATACACTCATAAAAATGTTTACAGGGTTGGATGTTTCTTATACTGACAGTGTATTACAGATCCGTCGTGTGTAAGTGAAAACTGGAGGGGTCAGGAGGTTAAAAACCCCACCCACTGTCACAGAGCTAGCAAGGAGAGTCTGGACAGAACACGGGTGACTCTGTTTTTAAGGTCTTTCCTAAGCTGCAGAAGAACAACCCACAGTCTGTTGCCCTTAAAAGAAAACTCTCTGATCTTGCTCTTAACAGCCAGCTCTCGATGACAATGACTTCCAAAAATAAAAAAAATCGCTTTTAGGAACACATAAATCTTTATCTTTGGCTCCACGAGACAAGGCTTTGTGTTGCTTAGGATGGTCTGAGGTGCCCTAAACTTTCCTTCATTCTCTGGTTTTGTTTTGCAGCCTACACATTACTATCAAAAAAATAGGATAAACGTGCCTGTTGGTGCCTGACTCAAGTGGTCAGGAGGTTGGGATGATGTTGCAAAGTGCGATGCAGGAGTGAACCTGGGGACATGTTACCTCTCTGCACTGACTCTCTAAACTACCTCCAATCCATGACCCGTGATAATACCAAACTGTGATAGGTTGTGAGGCCTCTCAGATCTGCCCTTGAAACACGGGAGCTCCCCTGGCACAGGACTGACCGAGGTCCTCCTTTCCCTTGAACCGGGGCAAATATGACTTTGTTCCCCATGAATTTTTTAGTTGGCTGACTTCCAGTGACATCCAAATCTGTTCAGCCCACTGGCCCCCACACTCTGTCTTGGGCAAAACAAAACTGCAACCACCTCCGTGGGTCCTAAACAGGGCTGGCCTTCAGAGGTCCTGGAGTGGACAGTTGCGTCCATGTTGCAAGGAAGGGCTTCGTGTTCATAAATATCACCCTGCCTCCAGTACCTGTCTCGTCAGTGCAATCCTGTTACATCGTGAGAGTTTCTGTCCTTTGGAGTGTGTTGTTCCATCTTCCCACATCCCTTTTTATAAAAGTGTATTTCATTAATTATGCTATTACAGTTGTCCCATTTTTTTCTCCCCTTTATGACCCTCTGCCCCACACCCCCCCTCCCACCAGCATTCCCCACCTTAGTTCACATCCATGGGTCATACACATAAGTTCTTCGGCTTCTCCATTTCCTATACTAATCTTAACCTTCCCCTGTGCCATTAGCACCAGACAGGCTCCCAGTGTGGAGTCAGCATCTGTTGGAATAGCTACATGGGGTGGGGATGATGGCCGAGGGTCTAAGACTGAGTCCAGTGGGAGACAATAAGAAAGGATAAGAAAAGAGCAATACAGTAGAATTTGGTTCTGTTCTCAATTTCATACAAGGTCAGCCTGAAGGAGAACCATACCACTCACGCTGGGAAATGTAGCCCAATACATTAACCCATTTAAAAGGAACCCCAGTGGAATTTGGGACGGCAAGCAGGGCCCACGTGTGTGAAAACGGGATTTCCTGTGGGTAAATCAGGATAGCATATTTTCTAGAGTTAAGTCTTGCTCCTGCTAAAAAAACCCTCTCACCCTGTATCAGAAAAAAACAAATGCAAATGTATGCCTAGCTTCCTTAGACCTGTGCTAATCCTTTCAAGTTCACCCATACCTTTTGTCTTTGCATTTTTGAAAAATCCCTTCGATGTACCTTCCTGGCTGTCTACCACCTAAAGCGAATCTATGCATGGTAAATGAAGACCATTCTGATGTAATGTACCCAGGAAAAACAATGAAAGCCTGTTAGGGCAGGCGGGGCCTCTCTCTGAGTTCAGAGGGGGGTCGCATAGTCCCGGCTCTTCTAGTCCTATGTACTCCGTGTGAATTTATTTACACGCCTGCCATAGCATACGAATTCTGTGGGACGGGATTCAAGACACTAGCCCATACCCAAACCCTGAGGAAATTTTACCTCGAAACTGCGACAGTTCTTGAGTGATGAGTCCCTTTGTTGGGGGTCCCAGAGAGGTCATCAGGATCTGTCCTATCAGAGGAGCAGCAATAATTACAGGGCACTTTCATTTTTTGGTTTTGTTAAGGAAATAGTTATACATAAAACAACGTGTATCCTCAATTTCTGCATTTTGACCGTTCATATGTGTAAGCTTATAACTTGGTTTTTATTTGGTGGCTATACACTTTCGTTTTCTCAGAATCTTGTAGCACAAAGTGGCAAATCAGATAAATGGCTTCATTAGGCTGATTTCAGCAACAGAGTCAACCAGAGATTTGGAAGAGAAGCAAAACTCTGTCGGAACTGGGTTCTACCCCAAGACACGGGTCACTTTTATTTACAATTTGTAAATTACAGCAACTCTCCCTTCACAGTATTTGCATTTCTTCCTCCCCACAACCCCAGGTGAAATATTTTTTGTATTTTCCGTTCAACATTATTTTGTCTTAGTTTCAGGTATACAGATTAGTGGTTAGATAATCATATACTTTACAAAGTGCTCTCCCTGATACTTCAAATACCCACCTAGCACCATATATAGTTATTGTAATATTATTGATTATATTCCCTATGCTGTACTTTGCATCCTTGTGACTGTTTTGTAACTACCAGTTTGTACTTCTTAATCCTTCCCCTTTTCCACCCAGCCCCTCAAGCACCCCTCCAGCAACCATCAGTGTAAAGAACAAAATAAACCAATAGACAAAATTCAATCAAACTCACAGACACAGAGAACAGACTGATTGTATTTGCCTCTTCTATTAGAGAAATTCTGTGGATAACAGAGAGAACTAGACCAGTTCAAACAGTATCTTTAACAGAATCACTTGCTCTGCCAACACGCACACACACACACACACACACACACACACACAATCTTAGTCCAGAAAATTAATGCTGCTTTTATATTGCCTCAAAGTGATACGACTCAACATTTTACAAAAGATATAAACAGACAAAATGGACATATTGGTCTCCAGATCCAACTAGGATATCTGGGATGTGATAGGAATTCACTAAGTATTTGCTGAATGAATGAATAATTGGACGATCAAATATACACTATTGTGAAAATTAGCAAAAGAATAGATTAACCTTGTGTTTTCTTTCTATGTCATACATATGTTTTGGCCAAGTTCATTTCCAATTTTGGGACTGCATTAATTAAGCCTTAATTTCTATGTAAATATGCTACTGATAAAAACTGTCTTACTAGTTTTGCTTATATCTAGTTTCATATTACCAAATTAGACATTTTTAGTCTCTACTATTGATTTCCAAGTCAAATTCAATTATGACAGAGATGTAGGAAGATGCATACTATCTTTTGAAAAAGCCATATGGAAAGAAAAGGAATTTTAGGTTCACAAGTATGTGGATTCCTGGAGGAATGTAAATGTAGAATAGGAAAGGATAGAGTAAGGACGGCCCATGAAGATGCAAATTATTAATAAATGTGCCCTTATCACAAGCTAGGTGATAATGTGGTTTTTAAAAAGCCATACCATTTGTCTGTAATTCTAAATCTAAGAATCTTATAAAATAATCAGAGATATGAAAAGAAATGTTTGTGAAAATATTCATCTCAGTCATATTTAAATGGACAACACATTAGAAACAATATAAAATGTCCAATGAGAGGGAATTTGTATAAGACGTTATTGCATAGTGAAACTATAATATATGGTTTTCTATTGTTTTCTAATATATATACTATATAGTTATATAATAGTTATTAAAATTCATATCCTTGAAGAATATTTAATGCCATGGATAAAACTTTGTGTATGAAAATGATGTTAATTTTTTTTTTTTTTTTTTTTT
>PVJI01030365.1:0-14288 GCA_004026765.1 Micronycteris hirsuta | reverse complement strand
GAAAACAATCCAATAATTAGTAAATAATAATATAAGAATAAACTCTGTGTTTCATGTACTCAAAACTGTAAATATCCTTTTGACCCATCCTGCATTTATATATCAGTAATGCAATTGTTTTTAAGTAAGTTAAGAGAAGAAAGGAGAATAAATGCGCATTAATACTGTATTTTATAATTACGTATGTAATTACTTTCATCAGAGCTCTTTGTTTTCTCTTCTGAGTTTGAATTGTTGTATGGTGCCATTGGCTCTCAGTCTGAAGAACACCCTTTGCAACTTCTTTTCTTAAAAAATATATTTTATTGATTATGCTGTTACAGTTGTCCCATTCCCCCCCCTTTATTCCCCTCTGCCCTACACACCCCCTCCCACCCACATTCCCCCTCTTTAGTTCATGTCCATGGGTCATATATATAAGTTCTTTGGCTTCTACCTTTCCTATACTATTCTTAACCTCCCCCTGTCTGTTTTGTACCTACCATTTATGCTACTTATTCTCTGTACCTTTTCCCCTTCTCTCCCCCTACCACTCCCCTGTTGATAACCCTCCATGTGATCTCCATTTCTGTGGTTCTGTTCCTGTTCTAGTTGTTTGCTTAGTTTGCTTTTGTTTTTGTTTTAGGTGTAGTTTAATAACTGTGAGTTTGCTGTCATTTTACTGTTCATATTTTTTTATCTTCTTTTTCTTAGATAAATCCCTTTAACATTTCATATAATAAGGGCTTGGTGATGATGAACTCCTTCAACTTGACCTTATCTGAGAAGCACTTTATCTGCCCTTCCATTCTAAATGAAAGTTTTGCTGAATAGAGTAATCTTGGATGTAGGTCCTTGCCTTTCATGACATGGTATACTTCTTTCCAGCCCCTTCTTGCCTGAAATGTCTCTTTTGAGAAATCAGCTGACAGTCTTACAGGAACTCCTTTGTAGGTCATTGTCTCCTTTTCTCTTGCTGCTTCTAAGATTCTCTCCTTATTTTTAATCTTGGGTAATGTAATTATGATGTGTCTTGGTGTGTTCCTCCTTGGGTCCAACTTCTTTGGGACTCTGATCTTTCTGGACTTCCTGGAAGTCTATTTCCTTTGCCAGATTGGGGAAGTTCTCCTTAATTATTTGTTCAGATAAATGTTCAATCCCTTGGTCTTCCTCTTCTCCTTCTGGCACCCCTATGACTCGGATGTTGGGACGTTTAAAGATGTCCTGGACGTTCCTAAGCCTCTCCTCATTTTTTTAAATTCTTGTTTCTTCATTGTTTTCTGGTTGAATGTTTCTTTCTTCCTTCTGGTCCACACTGTTGATTTGAGTCCCAGTTTTCTTCCCATCACTATTGGTTCCCTGTACATTTTCCTTTATTTTACTTAGCATAGCCTTCACCTTTTCATCTAATTTGTGACCAAATTCAACCAATTCTGTGAGCATCCTGATTACCAGTGTTTTGAACTGTGCATCTGATAGGTTGGCTATCTCTTCGTCACTTAGTTGTATTTTTTCTAGAGCTTTGATCTGTTTTTTCATTTGGGCCATTTTTTTTTTCTCAGCGTGCCTGTTATGTAGTAAGAGGGGAGCCTTATGTGTGCCAGGGTGGGGCAACCCATGTCATTGTGTTGTGACGTTGTATGTGGGAAAGGGGTCCAAGAGGGAACAGTACCGCTTGCTCCGCTCTCTGCTGGTTTTCAGTCACTTCTCCCACTATCCACAAGCAAAGTGGGCACTTCTGTGCTGATTCCTGGGTGGGTGGGCTTGTGTATGTTCTAGGATCTTGTGGGTCTCTCCAATGAACTCTCTCATGTGAGGCTGGGAGTTTCTCCCACTGCTGCAACCCCCACAAGTGTTTTCATTTGGAGGTTTGAGGCTTTATTTCCCCACGCTGGAACACTGGATTGCATAGTCTGTCTCACTCCCCAGTTGTTTCTCCAGGTTTATCTGCACGTGAATGTGGGACTGCCCCCTCCACCAGCAGCTGCCTGGCAGTGAGTCCTTTCTGCCTGGCTGCCCATCTCTGCCCCTCTTACCGCTCTGGATGAATGTGTCTTCTTTAACTCCTTGGTTGTTGGACTTCCATACAGTTTGATTTTCTGTCAGTTCTGGTTGATTTTTGTTTTTAAATTGTTGTTGTCCTTTTTTTGGTTGTGCAAGGAGGCACAGTGTGTCTACGTATGCCTCCACGTTGGCCGGAAGCCCCCTTTACAATTTCTTGTTAACTGGTCTGCTAGAATTTTTTTTTTATCTTGTAATGCCTTAGTCTCTCCATCGATTTGGAAACATAGTTTTGCTGGATGTAATATTTTTAGTTGACAGCTTCTTTTTTCAGCATTTTTTTAAAGATTTTTAATTTATTTATTTATTTTCAGAGAGAGGAGAAGGGAGGGAGAAAGAACAATGAGAACAATGTATGGTTGCCTCTCACATGGCCCTCATTGGGGACCTGGCCTGCAACCCAGGCATGTGCCCCGACTGGGAATCGAACTGGGACCCTCTGGTTCCCAGCCCACGCTCAATCCACTGAGCTACACCAGTCGGGTTTTTTCAGCACTTTGAATATGACCATCACCATTATTTCTGGCTGGAAGCCAGTTTAAAAAACTGTATTTTATTTATTTATTTTTAGAGAGAGGGAAAGGGAGGGAGAAAGAGAGAGAGTGAAACATTGATGCATGAGAGATACATCAATTGGTTGCCTCTCACACATCCTCATCTGGGGACATGGCCCATAACCCAGGCATGTGCCCTGACTGGGAATCGAACCAGTGACCCTTCAGTTTTCAGACCAGCACTCAATCCACTGAGCCACCAGCCAGGGCTGGAAGTCAGTTTTTAATTTTGGGGGTTCCCTTGTAGATGAGGAATTATTTTTCTTTACTGCTTTCAAAATTTTCTCTGTCTTTGAACATTTTGACTATGATATACCCGAATGTGAATTTCTTTGTGTTTATCTTCTTTGGACTTCAGCGAGCTTCTTGAATATATAGATTAATGTTTTAAAAAATGTTTTTGGAAATGTATTCTGAGGCTCTGCCCAATTCATTATATGTTTATAATGGTTATATCTTCTGGTTGGACTGATCTTTTCATTATGATATGTTTTATTTCATCTGCAGTAACATTTCTAAAGTTTATTTTGTTTGTTATGTGTATAGCCACTCAGCTCTCTTGTGTTTGCTATTTGCGTGGTTTATCTTCATACACATACCCATGTAGCTAGATGAAGTAGGATAGTCATATTTCTTCAAATACTTCTTGTTGTCCCTTCTCTTTTCTTCGCCTGCTGTCACCGTTATGCACGCATTGTTACACATAATGGTGTCTCATATTTCTCAGGGGCTCCATTTATTTTTTCTCTTCCTCTTTTTCTCTCTGTTGGCTGATTCTGACTGCTGTCAACTGAAATCTACTTTTGAATTCCTCTAGTGAATTTTTCATTTTGTGTATTTCACTTTTCAACTCCAAAATTCTCATTTGGTTCTTTTAAATAATTTCTACCTATATTGGTATTTTCTATTTAATGTGCCATTGTCATCATACCTTTCTTGGATCCTTTAAATATTACCATATATCTTTTTGTTAGCTTAACATATAATAATTATTTATAAGTTTCTGTCCAGTCAACGTCTGGCTGTCCTCAAAGACATTTTCTTTTGTCTGCTTTTATTTCTGTGTATAAATTGTACTTTTATATTTCTCTGCATGTTTTGCAAAATTTTTGTTGAAACTGGACATTTTAGACAATACTTGTTTTCTACAATGCTTTTGGGCATATATTACTCCACAGTTTGATCGAATCCCAGTCAGGCCCTTTACAGACGTGAGTTTTTGAGGCCAGTCTTTGAGGCTTGTCTCAAGCCCACGATAGCTGTTTTTAGCTGTCTCCCTGTCTTCCCTGATTCTCTTTACTAAACTTCTAGATGATCTACCTTTTTGCTCACTGCTATTCTGAAACTACACAGTTTCTCTACTTGCTTCACAACAAAATCTTTACTGTCTATCAAAATGCCTTTTGGTTTGGACTTTTCCACCCTCTGTTGCAAGTAAAGTCAGACTTCTTAGGGAACTAGATGGAGCTCGGGTCTCCGTTCTTAGAGCCTGCCACCCACACTGGGCAGCACTCCCGCACCACTGCTCTGGTAGCTGGGGCTGGGGACAGTGGCCCACTTCTCTTGGGCTGGTATCCTTGCTCCATTGGCACAACTCTGAGCATGGTGGTAATCTCTGGTGTTCTGGTCTTGCCTCTCCAACTGCAGAGCCTCCTCCCTACAAGTGAGCTAGGGTTAGGGTGACCTGGGCCAGATATTATTGGCCTGCCATACCTAGCATACAGTTTCCACCTTATGAGTGTGTGCTGGGTGGAGGTGGGGAGCCCTAGACCTCCAGGTCTGGGGCTTACGGATGATTGGCCATCTGCTCCTCCCAAGGAGAAACTATGCCCCGGGACTGAAAGTGGGGTGAGAGGGAGCCCTGTCTTCCTGGAGCCATCTGCCTACAGTGGAGCTTCTCTCACACTGTGCTGGTGGAGGTATGGGGTGGGGAGAGCCAGCTGGGGAGTGGGTTGCAACTCAAGTACCACAGACACTCACTGTCTTACTGAGATTCAGTAGATTTTCTTGAACAAATGTTTTTCCATTTGCTGTATGCCTTTAGAAGAATTTCCAGAGACTTTATTGTTTTTATAATTTTCACCAGTTACGGTTATTTCACTGGGGAGAGTGCTGTGGTCTTAATATGTCTCTTCCAAATCCCCGCGTTGAATCTTAACTCCCGGACACGATGATGTTACTAGTGGGCGGGGCCTTTGGGAGGGGAGGAGAGGGGCGGTGGCGGATGGATGACTGCCTTAGGAAAGAGGCTCCAGAGCCACCCTTTAGTCAGTGCCTTGCTCTGTGTGAGGACACAGCGAGAAGTCTGTGACCTGGGGGAGGTTCCTCATGACCATGCTGGCACCATACACTTGGACTTCAGCCTTTAGAACTATGAGCAATAAATGTCTGTTGTTTAAAAGCTACCTAGTCAGTCATATTTTGTTACAGCAGCCTGAACAGACCAAGACAGAGAGGGCAGGTGGGGTTTCTCAAACTGCCATTCCAGAAGTGCCTCTTAAATACTGTGGTGTTTATGTGTTGATCTTGTGTCTAGGAATTTTGCTGAACCATCTCAGTCATTTATTCATTCATTCACTCATCAGTTTAATAAATATTTATTAGTTTTGTTTCTTTTAGCTTTCTACATAAATGTGCATTTCCTCTGCAAAACATAGCAAGTTTTCAATTTTTTCCCTTTTTAAAAATATTTTATTTATTCTTAGAGAGAGGGGAAGGAAGAGAGAAAGAGAGGCAGAAAAACATTGATGTGAGAGAGAAATATTGATCAGTTGCCTCTCACATGCTCCCCGACCAGACATGTGCCCTGACCGGGAATCGAACCAGCTGGCAACCCTTCACCTTGTGGGACGACGCCCAACCAAGTGAGCAAAGCTGGTGGAGGCAATCTTTTGCTTTTTTTTTTTTTTAAATCTTACTGAATTAGACAAGACCTTCCAAACCATGGCCAGCAGTAGTGATTAAAACATGTGTATTTGCTTTGTTCTCTGCCTTCTAAATTGTCTCAGTTCTGTAGTTTGTTTGTTACAGGTTTATGAAAGATAAACTTTATATCCCTGTCCACTGAAGGTTTTAATAACCATGTGCTGACAGATATAAAATGCTTCCTCATTATCTATTGAGATAATCATGACTTTTCTGTTTTAAATTTTGAAGTGGACTGATAGATGTTATAATGTTGAATAGTCCCCCAATATCTGGGGTAAACTCTGATTATGATGAATTATTTTAAAGTATATGTTGGATTCTGTGAGTCAATGTTTTATATTTCTGAGTGAAATTGGCCTATAATTTTCTTTCCTTATATTGTCCCTATTTGGCTTTGACATCTAAGTTATACATTTTTCCTTCTTAAAATTAATTTTTAAAACATTTTTATTGAATTTATTGGAGTGGCATTGGTTAATAAAATTATATAGGTTTCAGGTGTACAATTCTATAATACTTCACCTGTACATTGTTTTGTGTCTTCACCACCCCAAGTCAAGTAAAAAATATTTTTATTTTTATGTGGGCAGCTTGAATAATATATGGATTATTTGTTCTTTGAAGTTTTGAATGTACTCACCTGTAAGTCCTTCTTTGCCTGGCTTTTGTGTATGGGTATGAGTTTGGAGAGAAGGCTTTTTATTAGTTTCTCAGCTTCTTAAATATTATTTGTCTAAATAAGTTTTCCACTCTTTCATATTAAAATATTTGCATTTTATACTTTTAAAACAATTCTTCCATTGCTTCAGGATTTTGACATTTTCTGGTATTTGTTTGCTCATAATATTTCTTTAAAGTTATTAAAACATCTTTTATGTCTGTAGTTATTTATCCTTTTCTATTTTCTAAGGTGTTTATTTACATCTTCTCTCTTTTCTTGAACATTCTTTCCAAAGTGCTATCTTAATACCCTTTTCTATGAACCAACTTTTGTTTAGTTAGCCATCTATAATTTTTGATTGTTTCTTGACCTTATTTTTATGATTTCCATTCTCCTTATTTTTAAGAAAGTCCTCCATAATTCATCATCAACACTGATGAGTTCATTAGACTCTTTCATACATGAACAACTTTTGAGAAATGCTCCCTGTGGAAGAGAAACACAGATGTTTTAAAATATTGAATGGTGAGAGTCCCTAGAGATCATTTATTTCATTGAAGGGAAATATTTGATGTGCTTATTTTGAAAGCATTTTACCACAGTCCCCTTTCCCCCACCGAAGCTGAATGTGTCCATGGAGCTTCTAACAGTTCTCTGAGCAAGCTTTACCAATGGCGTGTGAGTGTGACTTCAGACAGCCCGCTGGTAGGGGCCCTTTGCCATCCGTGATTGTTTTCCTACTTAGAGCGAGGTTCTTGGATCAAGAGCATTGAAATCACCTGTGAGTTTGTAAAACCTGCGGAATCTTGGGCCCCACTGCAGCATTCTGTTACTAAATCAGAAGCTGTATTTTAACAACATCCTCAGAGGAATCACTTGCACATTCCAGTTTGACAAGCACTTGGTCTCACACCTTCACATTGCAAGTGAGAAAACAAAGGGCTTGAGAGGTAAAGTAATTTATTCCAGATTATTCATGAGAAGAGGATTTTCATAGGAAAATTAGGGGAGGGGAGAGAGAGAGAGGAAGTCAAGGGTATGGGAAATGAGAAAGAAAAATAAGCAAGAAGAGATGGGAAGACAATTTCACCCACGCACAGTTCATCTAAGGCCAACCTCTGGGCATATTGAAGAGCAGGGAGACTTTGTAGAGCAGGGAAACTTAGTATTCACATCAACAGACGTTTGTCTAGCGCTCTTGGTAGCAGATTCAACAGGCTGTAAGAAAACATACCCAGGTTTCAATGAACCTCAAGTTCTTTTTCTGGCTGTAAGGGTAGTAGTAAGGAAAGCTAGAAAATGGAAGCGTGTCCTGTGGCCCCGTGGGTGCCCAGGTACTACACAGCCCTAGGGCCAGCTGTCTTTTTGTAGCCTTGCCGCCTCAGACCTCCCACTGTCTGCAGGCCCCCGTGCTGGGCTGTGTGAGCCCGCCACCTGGGGGCGCGCTCATAAATCTGCGATGACCCTGCCTTGTCTGCATGCACAGCTCCTTTCCAGGAATATCAGGGATTATTTATTGCAGCCCATAGAAATCTCTGTAAGGTTTCAGCCCAGATGCAGGAGATGCATGTTCTATTTCTGTTTGACATCCCATGTCAGGAGCGAGCCCTGGAAGAGGCGTAAGTAATTCAGCATTATATACAGAGGGTGAAGTTATGTGGTTATATATCAACACCAGGCACTGGAAGTCCTTGGAAATCAGGAGAGTATAATTTTAGAATGAGCATAATGAAAATGTTAAAAAGCAATCCATTTTTCTCTTCTGCTTCTAAGATGTGCTAAAAAGTAATTGGAAGAATTTTTCAAGTGTGGATGAATGCCTCACACTGGAGGTACTCCTGTGGAAGACACTAGGGTGGGACAGGTATTTCCATCTCACCAGCCTTGACCTCTCTGCAGTTCTAAGACTAGACTTCTAGCTGCTTCTCAGGTATCTTCCCAAGAAAATCCTGCCATTGGCACCTCAATTTCACCATATTTGAGACTGAACTCGTCATCTTCCTTCCAAGTTCCTCCTCCTTCTCTATTTCCTATCTAGGTTCCTGGTGCTATTCAGTTACCTGTTGCCCAGACTCTAGGAAGTTGTTGTCCTTGACTTTTCTCGTCTCCCCACTCCTGCTATCCAAGCAGTGGCTGGTTCCTGACAATTCTCCGCCAGAGAGGTTTTCAGATCAACCCTCTGTCCATTCCAACCATGACTCTTCTAATTCATGTGAGTTACAATAATGACCTCCAGAGGGTCTCCAGTTTCTGTCTGCACTGTCCCCAGGGTTATCTTCTGAAATCACCCGACAGACCCTATCTCTGCCTCCTCAGAGAACTTCCTGGTCTCCAGCAGATGAAGGACGCACTTCAGAGCTTTGTGAACAGGTTTCCCAGGGAGCTGCCCACCCACCCTGCTCCCTTCCCCGGCGTTGGCCACATCAGCCTACCTGCTCTTCCTCACACTCTCACCTCTCTGACGCCACTTGGCATCCTCTTCCGGGGTCTGAATGCCCTCGTCTCTTCCTGCGTGTAAATAAAAACTATTATTCTAACAATTTTATTCTCCCCTCCACAGCTTCTAGGTGGCAGTTCTTCTTCACACTTGGATAGTGGCCTGGGGAGTGAACAGCATCACCGGCTCATTCTTTAGAATTAGGCAGTTCTCTGATAATTATTAGCTTCAAGAATAGCCTCATTTAGTACTTAATACATCCAGTCCATGAACATTACTATATTCATATGCACATCGGTGGGGAGTGAGTGGGAAGCTTCTGTTCTATTTTACACCTTGCTTTTCTCTTCCTGCTGCCCTGCCCCCAGCTTACTAGAGGAGGTTTCTGACCCTCCAGGTCTAAACAGAGGAGGGAGGAGAGGTGAGGGAGAGGAAAGGTCTGGTGCATCTGGTGTTCATGTAATCAAGTGTTGACTACTGACCATAGCAAGTTAGTAGACGAGCAAAACTGACTTCATTTATTGGAGTATGTCTGTGGGTTTCTTTGGGTCCATACTGGAAATACTTAGCGATACTTTTTATTAGCATATGTGATACATTTTCTCCTAGTGCCAATTACGTTTTTTCCCTCTGCTGTTAGGAAACTAGTTCTAACTACTCACCTCTGGTTGGTGTCATTAGGCCTCCTGGGGTGGATCTCTTGGGCGGTATTTAAGCAATTCTACAAAGGGCCTCTCTCTTACAGCTCATGTCTGATTCATTAGATGCACTCATGTACCTTTGCCCCTGACAGAGGTGGACATATCTACATCTTCTGGCTAACAGCTATAGCATCTCATTTGGGAAGAGGCACTGTTAGAGGCAGGTTGAAGTTCCTGAGCACAGTTCATGGTGTCGTTCAAACACCAGGGAATGCAAGGGAAGGGTCCCTGTCTCCAGGCTTAGATGAAGACAGAACACCTCTCCAACACAGGGCTGGGAAGGGTTCTCACTGTGTATGAGATACTCTTACAAACAGAACTTTCCCCAGATTTCCAACTTCAACTCTTTTTTAGCTCTTAGGTAGGTCGAGGTGAGTGATGGGTCATAGAATCATTCAGTTATTTCCTGTGCAAATCCTGCAGAGCTGGTTGAAGCCCTCACTTGCAAGTGTGGAAGGAATTACTTTCAGTCACTGTGGGAATCTGTTGAAACTGACGCAGCTCTTAGATGTCCCTCCACATTGTCATTAACATCTTTGCCCCAGAGTCAGCCCTTAGGCTTCCGTCATTCCTAGGTGGAAGTGATGATGGTGGGGGGTTTCCTGGCATGAGCCAGAAGTTTCTTATACCTTAAAAGGACCTGGGAACTACAGGGCACAGCTTCTGGCTGGCTTAAGTACACAGCCTGTCTTTTCAGATTATTCACCAGTGCCCAGAAAAAGAGAGATGTGCCAGATGAGCCCACCCAGGAATGGCCTTCTATGTCCCACAGGGTTGCCACCTGGAATTTCAGAGCAGAGGTGGAGATTTGTCTCAGATTTGAGGCCTAACGGGTGCCACAGAGAGTCAGATGAAAATGGCGCAGTCAGTCATTCAACAGATGTTTGGGCAGTGAAGTGCCAGGCTCTGGGCTGAGTACCAAGATGCAATGATTACAAGAAAATAGACAGAACTAGCTCTTCTACCTTTATGAAAGGTGTGAATTCCCCGCTCCAACAATGAAAAGCTGCTACCATTTCTAGCATTTTGCAGACCAGAGCCAGTTAGTGGCGTAGAGGCAAATCCAGGTATTAACGTGCTTTCTGGATCCATCTGCTATTATGAGATAAACTTAATTAGTTGATGACATTTTGTAATTGAGAGATTTTATGTAAAAAGCTGTCTGGCTGGGTTCTGTTGGATATTGGCAGATCTGGCAAGATGGGTTCTCAGTCCCTTGGAGCTGCAGCTGGCTGGTGTTGAGTGGCAGTTGCCCATTGGAGGGCTCATGGACCCTCCAGTTGGCTGCAGTCCCCACCATCCCCTTTTTATGCTCTGCAGCCTGCTTCACACATGCATATTTCCTCTCTGCCTTTATAGAGACTTAATTTTAGGATCTATCTCTGAACTAGTCATGTTCAAATTGTTTTTAGTAAGAATATGTTTTTTTTCCTTAAAAAAAAAAGAGCAATGAAATCTTGTACAAACCTGAATATATAAACCGCTGAAAGTCAGAGCTGCTTTGCTTGAAGACAGACAGAGTGGCCTGGAGTCCCATATACCCTCTCGTGTCCACGGTGGGGGCTTTGAAAGCTCTGCAGGATGCAGGTTGAAAAGCCCCGCCCCAGACTCCAGATGCCTGTCTAAACTCCGAGCCTGTGGCGCCCACTGCTTCCGGCGGCAGTAACCAGGCGTAGCAGCAGCAGCCAGGCAGACCTTCACCGTGGCCCCTTCTTGGCCCCGCCCCAGCCCCGCCCTTTGCACGCTTTCCCCACTCTGCCCGCGTGATCGACTGCCGGTGTGCCTGGGGCTGCGGGGCCTGGTGGCTGCGGTGGTCCGTAAAGAACTTGCAGGGAGACCTTTTTACAGGATGCTCTTTGGGTTTTCTCTGGCTTTTCACAAGACTATTGGATTTCATTGGGACTTCAGTCACTGTCTAATGAATTTAGGCAAATGAGGCAAATATGAATTAAATACTCAAATGAAATGGAAACAATTTGGGAGGAGGGCTCTTGGTCTACATAGATTATAGCTCCATCCTCTTGTTTCCTAAATATTTTCAATTACGTATGCCCAAGGGTGAGCACATGGATAAAGCATGCGAGCTTGGTAAAAAAAAAAAAAAAGTCCCTCGTTTTTAAGATGTTTGGAGACTGTGCCAACGTAAGGCCGTGCCTGTGGTTTGGGCTCAGATGGTGGGCACAGGAGTTTGCTCTGCGCCTCAGTTCTGCGTCTGCCTTCCTCAGGGCCTGTCTCGGGAGGGAGATTGCTTTTTCATTCTGGATGTCACCCTCTACGTGACTCCTCGGGAGGCCCGGGGCTAGCTAGCTCAGCAATCTTTCCTATCCCCATCATCCTCCCAGTTTGGCTTAGAGGCTCTGGGAATGCAAAATGGTATGACTGCCTTGAAAAAGAGCCTGGCAGTTTCTTATAAACATTCACCTACCCTGTTAATAGGTTATTTACCCAAGTGAAAGAAAGCATAAGTCCATTCAAGGACCTGTCACAGCAGCCTTACGCATAGTGACCGAAAACCACAAGTAACCCAAGGGTTTACACGTAACTGTTTTAACAAACTGTGGTGTATCTGTGCCATGGAGTGCCACTCAGCGATAGAAATGGACAGACTTCAGAAATATGGAAGAACATGGATGAATCAAAATCATTAGTCTAACCCCCAAAACCAGACATGAAAGAATAGGTTTTGTGTGATTCTAGAAAAGCAAAACAATAGTGAGAGAAGGCAAGCAGGTGGTTGGCTGTCAGGCGTAGAGTGGGGTAGGGGCAGGGGGTTGACTGTGTTGGGGGAGGAGGGAGCATTTTGGGTGATGTTTTGTCATTTTAATTTTTATATTTAGGTCTGTGGTCCATTAAGAGTAAAATTTTGTGCATAGTGTGAGGCAAAGCTTGAAATGTTGTTTGTTTTTTGCATATCCAGTTGTTCCAGAATCATGTATTGAAAACTCTCATTTCTGCATCAAATTCCCTTGGCACCTTTTTAAAAAAAATCAACTGACCATATGTATATTTCTATGGGTGATAATTACTTTAAAAATCACACATTTTATTCTAAGTTTATAATTTTAAAAAATCTGGGATTTTCCCCTAGTTTCAGACTCTGCCTTTTACATCACTGCTTCCTTATAGTACTAACTAGTAATGGTGATAACTAACATAGTCAATAGTCACCTTTGACTTGGCACCATCCTGAAACTTTACATTTAGTAACTAATATTATCCTTACTACTCCCCTGTCAGGGATGTTTTATGATCTCCATTTTACAGAGGAGGACTCTGAAGCCCTGTGACATTAGATAATTTGCACATGTTCCCAAACTAAACGACCAGAGCTGGGGTTTGCTCCCGGGCGGGCAAGCTGATCCAGGCTGCTTAGGTTCCACACGGCACCGCCTGTCTCTCCCGAGCCCTTGGCACACAGTGCATACTTAGTGAATATTAATTTGACTGAATTAATGAATACAATTATAGTTATAACACTGTATTTTGATTGTTTACCTGCTTATCACTACCCTCTGATCATATGCTCCTTTTTTAGGGAAGAACATGTGCCATTTATTAATTCTAAAATATTTAGTAAGGCTTACCTGTAAACACTGCGGGATGGGAGGAATACAAAGATTAGCAAATGGAAAAATGATTAAATGAGTGAACACATTGGTTTCAACTGACAGATTTCGTCCCCCAAATGGTTGACTTTACTCGTAAAAATTAGCCCTGCGATTTAGGGTCCCACAGGGAATCCCATTGCTTGCTGCATTTTCAACTTTCTGACCTTTTGTTTGACCATCCATAGCACAGGGCTAATAAAACCTGCCCTGGGCACTTCTTAGGGTGATTGTGAGGCCAAATTATGCTGCCTATGAAAAAAGTGAGTAAAATGCACAGAGCTAAGCAGATGCCAGAAGCTATTACCTTGACTTTAAGCTTGTTCCAGATGGTGAGGCCAAGGGTGGAATCTGTTCATACACTGTGGTTAGTGGCCTCTGTCTGGAGGTGGCATGGGTCGGAGAGCAAATCTAGGCATGGTGCACGAGGAACCATAAGGACAAAGAGGAATCTGGCCCGGAAAGCTGACCTTTTGCTGGGCACCAGAGCACTGGCAGCTCATCAGCACACCTTGGTTCGTGGTCTGAATATAATGCCCACAGGGTGTAGTGCTGGATGAAGATGCATTTTAGGTGTCTCACTGCCTGGTACTGCAATGGACAAAAGCCTTCAAAGGACAGAGACCAAGAGAAGACTGAACAGAGGCTTTAAAGTCCTTTGGATTTAGGGGATGGGTATCAACTCTGTCAATATCAGCAAGTTTTTATTACAAATAATGTAAAAAAAAATGTCTATCTAAAGCCAAGAATACTCAATGGGAAACAGTAGTCTCTTCAACAGCTGGTGTTGGGAAAACCAGACAACCACAAGCATAAAAGTGAAATCGTACCCCTATCTTACACCATTCACAAAAATTACCTGGAAACACATTAAAGATTTAAATATAACACCTGATACCATAAAACCCCTGGAAAAAAACATACAGAGGAAGTTCTTTGACACTGATTCTGCCAGTGGTTTTTTTTAATATGACACCAAAAATATAAGTAACCAAAGCAAAAATCAATAAGTGTAACTACATCAAACTAAAAAGCTTCTGCATAGCAAAAGAAATAATCAACAAAATGAAAAGGCAACCTATGGAATAGGAGAAAATATTTGAGAACTATATACTGCACAAAGGGTTAATATACAAAAATATATAAAGGACATGTACAATTCAATAACAGCAAACACAAACAATTCAATTAAAAAATGGAGAGAGGATCTAAATAGACGTTTTTCCAAAGAAGGCATACAGATGGCCAACAGGTATATGAAAAGATGCTCAACCTCCCTAATTACCAGGAAAATGCAAATCAAAACCACAGTGAGATGTCACCTCATACCTGTCAGAATGGCTATCATCAAAAAGAAAAGAA
>PVJI01030364.1:0-14282 GCA_004026765.1 Micronycteris hirsuta | reverse complement strand
CACCAGCCATCTGAATAAAGCGCCCATAAAGATTCAATCACTGTCATTGCTTATTGGGTTTGGTAGTGACAGGCAGGCTGAACACTGGTGTCTTTTCCAGCTTAACTACAATTTTATGCATATATACTTGCAGATATGTCAATGTGCATGTTTTTGTCTACTAAATTTAATTTACTATTTTAGGTTCCTAGTACGGGTACAAAAATTGTAAATTTTCAACTTTTATTTCTGGTAATGTGCATTTAAGGGTGAAGTTTTTTTCATAGGTTTTGGTATGTAGTATGTTTATCACCATTCATTTTCAATTATTTTGTAATTGAAATTGGGTTTTATTTTTGAGGTTGTTTATGAATGTATTACATAACTACCAAATATAAGGACTTTCCAGAGTCCCATTTGCAGTGAATTCTGGCTGAAGTGCAATGAGAGCACTTAAACATTGTACATAATTACAATGCCAGGGTGCTTATTGAAACTGACTTTCTATTGGCTTGGCCAAATGATAAAAACTTTTGGGAAGATGGAATTATGAAGATGCCTGAAAGATTGCAGAAAGCAGTGGAACAAAACAGTGAATACATTATTCAATAAAGTTTTTTGGCGAAAACGAAAAACATCTCTTCTATTGTGTCTTTACCTAAAAAGTGGATGAGCCTTTTGTTTGGCCAAGCAAATAGTAGTGTTCCAAGTGTGCATCTCTGCTGCCATCTCGTGGGCATTTTGGGAATAACATGTTAGTGACAGGTGAGCAGGAAAATGGTTGACTGTAGTAGAATACCATTAAATGTTGACTACAGTGTTATTTAGATGTGTTTTTAGTAACTTTTAAATATAAGGACTTACTAGTTAGTTTTTCCTAATTTTTATGGTAACAGCAATGGCTGTAAGAGACACACTGTATATAATTTCATCCTTTGAAATTTTTTTAAAAGATTTTATTTTTTAGAGAGAGGAGAAGGGAGGGAGAAAGAGAGGGAGAGAAACATCAATGTGTGGTTGCCTCTCACATGGTCCTCACTGGGGACCTGGCCTGCAACCCAGGTATGTGCCCCGACTGGGAGTTGAACCAGGATCTTTTTGTTTCCCAGCCCGTGCTCAATCCACTGAGCTACACGAGCCGGGCTCAGTCCTTCGGAATTTGTTAAAACTTGCCTTAGCACAGGACAGTCCCTTTGCAAATTGTCCCAAGTGTGGCTCTCTGCTGCCATCTCACGTGTCACTTGGGAATAACAGCTTCATGCAGGCCAGCAGGAAACGTCATTGGGGATAGTAAATTATCTATATCTACTAAGGGTTAATGGAATGTTATTTGAGAAGTGTATTTTATTCCATTTAAATGAAAGGGCTTTCTAGCCCGGCTGATGTAACTCAGTGGATTGAGCGCGGGCTGGGAACCAAAAGATCCTGGTTCATTTCCCATTCGGGGCACATACCTGGGTTGCAGGCCAGGTCCCCAGTGAGGACCATGTAAGAGGCAACCATATATTGCTCTTTCTTTCTCCCTCCCTTCTCCTCTCTCTAAAAGTAAATAAATAAAAAATAAAATCTTAAAAAAAATAAATGAAAGGACTTTCTAGTTACCTTTTGTTTCTGAGTTCTACATTAGCAGCCATGAGGGTGAGATATAGTTTCTATCATTTCAGTCCTTTGAAGTTGGTTGAGAACTGATGGATGGTACAGTATGATATAGCCATTTCCAAAATGTTCTAAGTGTGCATACTGCTGCCATCTCGTGGGTATTCTTGGGAATAACTCCTTAGTTAAGTCAGGAAAAGTGGTTGATTCCAGGGGAATATCAATGACTGTTGATGGCAGTGATATTTAGAAGTATATTTCAAAATATCTAGTGTAAGGACTTTCTAGTTACCTCAAGACTCATTTCTAGATTAATGGCCAAGGGAACAATAAATGTGATTTATGTGACATTTGTTGGAACTGGCTTTATAGTGTAATCAAGTTGTTCAAAGTTGCAGGTGTGCTTCAGAATCGTTTCTCATTGGCTATGTCTGTTGCAGTTCCATTAAACAACGTGGAGGTAATATTTATTCATAATTTTGTACTAAGAGGTACAAAAAAAAGAGTAAAATATAAGCGCCATCTTTGTATGTATGTGTCCTTCTGGACATGTCTACAGACTCATTTCCTCCACTTTGCCTGGACTTTGTTTACCAGTTTAGAATCCCTGTATGGGTGTAAAACTTGTGCATTTTAACCTTCTGTTTCAAGTGTGTGCAGTCAAGGGTGAAAATTTCTTTCTCAGGTTTTGGTCTGTAGCATCTTTATCATCACTCAGATCAAATTACTTTGTAATTCAAATAATAGTTTCTTGGGGACCAATCTGCCTGGCAATTGCGGCTCAGCCCTATGGGAAAGCCCATATGTGCATGGGGCACGCAGGATGCCAAACCCACAGATCGGTTCTCTCTTGGGAAATCAGGCCTGCATTATACCTAGGCTGCTTTGTGACTTGGTCTTGGCTAAAACTCTCTCACCCTGGATTGAGGCAGCAGATGCTTGCTGCGGTCTGTACTAACTCTCCCAAGGATTGAAGTGTAACCAGACCAATTACTCTTATCATTCCCTTGCATTTGCAACATTCTTTCCTTGTTAATCTTTAAGAAGTAATCTGTAACATCCTTTTGTTGCTATGTGAAAAAAGTAATTACCTAAAGCAAACCTAAGTATAATGAATGAAAACCTTCTTTGATGTATGCTGTGAGAACGCCAATAAAAGCCTGTCGAGGCAAGGGTCAGGGAGCTCTCCCCTTCAGAGAGTGGCCGTGCAGTCCCCTTTTTTCTCCACGGAATTTACATAGTCCCTGTGAATTTATTTACAAATCAGCCACAGCATACAGATTCCGCGGGACAGAATCTGCAATAATGGTTCATTTTGGAGGTTCAGTAGGAGTCTATTTCAGAAGTTCTGTACAACAGAACTTTCTCCTCATCCATTCCCTGTGAATGCTAGTTTAAGTGCTATTAGAGTAGAAAACATTGTGTATAGGATTTTGAGGCTGTGATGATGGTTGAAACTTGCTTTAAAAGGGGTTGTCCAAAAAGTCAGTTCGTCCCCCACAACTGCATCACCTCTGGATCACCCCCACCACGTCACCTGGGGCTGGTCTCACGTACTTGCCTTTAATGTCATTCAAAACTGTTTTGTTAGACAGTGTCATGACAGCTGTCATATCCCCGTGGGATAACAAATCTCATCACGACTGATGAATGTGTGTGTGGCCCTTTTCTCACTGAAGATGCATGAACATAAGGAACATTTTCAATCCCTTAGGCTGTGTTATTTCAAGGAAGGTACAAGTGCAACTGTAAGGCAAGAAAAGATGCTTGGTGTGTCTGGAGAAGATGCTGAGACTGATGGAAAGTGTAAGAAGTGGATTGTAAAGATCCATGCGGGAGATTTCTCACGTGCAGTTACCCTACAGGTAGGCAGACCAGATGCAGTGGAGAGCCATCCAGGGAAGTTCTCAACAGAGGACATATCATGTGATGGCACACGGGAGGCAGGCAACATATTCAAAGTATCCTAATCAAGGGTCGAAAAGCATTTGCAGCAGCTTGGTTATGTTCATCTTTTTGATGCCTGGGTTCCACAGAAGTCAAGCGGGGTGGTGGGGGACCCTTCTTGACTGAATTTCCACATGTGGTTCTCTACTGAAACGTAAGGGAAACATTCCATTTCCAGGACAAATTGTGAGGGGATGAACCATTGATATTTGAGAATAATGTGGAACAGGAGATATTGAGGGAAGCACAGGAACCACCAGCAGCCCCTCTAAAGGGCGGTCTTCATCCAAAGGAGGTGATGTTGCATCTGTGGTGGATTCCCCAGGGAGTCCTGCAGTGGAAGCTCCTTGCAGAAACCCAGCGGACTTCTCCCAACAATTACTGGTCCCTGTCAGACAAAGTGAAAGGCACCTGAGGGAAAATATCCAGAATTTGTCAGAGAAGATGGGGAAGCTTCAGGAGAAGGCAGAAGCACACACGTTTCTCTTTGGCGACCAGGGGAAAACTGTTCCAGCCTGGCTGGGCAGTCATTATTCCTCCGCAGTACTCACCAGAGCTTGCACCTATGCATGGCCCTTTAGTTCAGTCTTTGTGAACTTCTCTTATTGCAGAGAAATTTCCATTCCCTGGTAGACTGTAGAAGACACCTACCTGGAAGAATTCTCTGCTCTGGAAGATAACAATGTTGTGGGACGATGGAATGGTGAGGCTGCTTGAAAGGTGGCAGAGGGCAGTGGAAGAAAATGGTGACAACGTTGTCCAGTAGTTGTTCAGTCACAGTGTTTGGGGAAAAATGAAAATTGTCCCCGTCATGGCAGCTGATGGTAAAAAGTGAACAAAATTTTTGGCCACCCCAAAACCTGATATGTGTTCCAAATGTTGGTCCTTGCTGCCATCTTGTGGCCATTTTAAGGAATGACACCTCAGTACAGGTCAGCAGGAAAAGTGGTTGATTCCAGTGGAATATCAATGACTTTTGATGGCAAGTATTTAGAAGTGCGTTTGAAAATGTCTAAGTGTCAGGGCTGTCCAGTTACCTTGTCACTGGTTTCCAGATTAATGTCCAAGAGAGCAATAAGTGTGTTTTATGTGACATTTCTTGGATCTGGCTGTGTAGCATGATAGAGTCTGGTTTCTACAAGTTCCAGGTATGCTTGAAAATCATTCGTAATCTGCTTTGTCTGTTGCAGAATCTTTAAACAACGAGGAGGTAAAATTTATTTAAAATTCTCTACAAAGAGGTAAAAAAAAGTGAAGTAGAATACAAGCACTTTCATTTTCTGTACATGCCCCTCTGGACACATTTATGGGCTCGTTTACTCAACTTTGCCTAGAGTGCGTTTACTATTTTAGGTTCATTGTACAGGTAAAAATCGAAGGAACCTTTGTGTGACGCCAATAGTAGAGTGCGTGTACCAACTGTTGGTCTCTGCTGCCATCTCGTTGTTCATTTGGAAGAATGACACCTCAGTGCAGGTCAGCAGGAAAAGTGGTTGATTCCAGTGGAATATCAATGACTTTGGGTGGCAGTGGTATTTACAAGTGCATTCAAAAACATCTAAATTTCAGGACCGTCCAGTTACTTTTTGACTGGTTTTCAGGTTGAGGGCAAAGGGAGTGATTAACGTGTTTTATGCGACGTTTCTCAGACCTGGCTTTGTAGCGTAGTAGCGTCAATCTTTGACAAGTTGCAGGTGTACTCGAAATTCGTTTGTCTTTGCTTTTTTGGAGCTTCCTTAAACAACGTGGTGGTAAAATTCATACATAATTCTGCATCAAGAGGTACCGGGAAAAAAAGCAAAGTAAAATATCAGCGCTATTGGTGTGTGTACGCTTATTTCCTCCACTTTGCCTGAACTTCCTTTTCCATTTTCGGTTCCTCCTACATGTGCAAACCTTGTACATCTCCAGCTTGTGCTTCTAACCTGTGCATCGAAGGGTGAAGATTTCTTTCTCAAGAATTGGTAACTAGCACCTTAACATCATTGGAGTTAAGTTATCATGTAATTCAAACAGTGGTTCATTTTGGAGCTTCTGTAGGAGTCTATTTCGGAAGTCCTGAACAACAGAACTGTCTATTCATCCATTCTCTCTGAGTACGAGGTTAAATGCTATGGGAGCAGAAAATGTACTGTATACAATTTTGAGGCTGCGATGCTGGTTGAACCTTGCCTTAAATTGGGTTGGCCAAAAGGTCTGTTCGGCCAAAAATTCTGTTTGGTAAAAAAGACCATTTCATTTGGCCAATAAGTCCGTCTTGCTAAAAAGTCAGTTCAGCCAAAAGTCAGTTCAGCCAAAAGTCAGTTCACCCTGCAACTGCACTTCCACCTCCACATCCCCACCCCGTCGCCTGTCTCTGGTCGCCCATACTTGCCCTTAACATCACTCAAAACCTATTTTATTAGAGTGTATTGTGACAGCTACCGTATCAGTGTGTGATACAACTCATCACAACTGGTGAATGTGTGTGTGGCCCTTTTCTCAGTGAACACGGGTGAACATAAACAACATTTTTGGCTACTTAGGCTTGTCATTTCCAGAAAGGTACAAGCACAACTGTAAGGCAAGAAAAGATTTATGGAGGTGCTGTGACTGACAGTATGTGTCCAAAGTGGATTGGGAAGTTTGATGCTGGAGATTTCTTGAGTGCAGTTGCTGCACGAGTAGGTAGACCACTTGCAGTGGAGAGCCATCCAGGGCATACATGAACTGAGGACAGACCACATTATGGCACATGGAAGACAGGTGACATACTCAAAGTATCCAAATCATGCATGGGAAATAATTTGTACCAGCACAGTTACATGAGTCTGTTTTAAGTTTGGGTTTCACAGAAGTTAAGTGAGGTGGGTAGAGGTGGTTATAAACCACGTTTCCACATGAGATTCTCTACATGAGATTCTCATGTAAGCCAGATTTCCACATGAGATTCCCTAATGAAACATAAGGAAAATGTTTCATTTCTAAGACAAATTGTGAGGAGGAGGAAGAACTGTTGATGTTTTACAATATGTGGAATGGGAGATGTTGCGGATTTCGTCCCGCAAAATCCGTGGCGGGGACCGCACCGATTGTGTGAATCAAACTCACCCAGAGACACGCTTGGAGAAAAGAGTCCGGAGCCACAGGTCTTTCACTCCATCTTCGAAAGGCCCGTGGCTCCGGACTCTTTTCTCCAAGCGTGTCTCTGGGTGAGTTTGATTCACGCGATCGGTGCGGTCCACCCCACGGATTTTGCGGAACGAAATCCGCAACAAGAGAGATCATGGGGATACGAAGGGAAAAACCACCAGCCCCTCCAAAGCAGGATCATCAGCCTTGGCTGGTGTGGCTCAGTGGATTGAATGCCCACCTGCAAACCAAAGGGTTACGGGTTCCATTCCTAGTCAGGACACATCCCAGTCAGGATTGATTCAGGCCAGGTCCCCAACAGGGGGTGTGCAAAAGGCAATTACATGATGTGGATCCTGGCCTGCAGGATCTGTGTGTTGTGGCCATGAGACAAACAAATGCACACAGACTACAGAAGTCCTGTGGAGAAAAAGGGTGGCATAGCCGCTCTCTAAGTAAGAGAGAGGGCCTAAGAGAGAGGGCCTAAGAGAGAGGGCCTAAGAGAGAGGGCCTAAGAGAGAGGGCCTAAGAGAGAGGGCCCAAGAGTGGGCCAGAGAAAGAGAGCCTGACCTCTTCCTGGACAGGCTTTTATTGCTTTTCTGAGCACATTACATTCAGGGTGGTTTTCATTTCCTATGCACAGGTCCTCATCTACTATGCATAGGATCACTGTAGATGATTACCTTTTACAGATAACAAAGGAAAGAATGTTGCTAATTACTTCAAGGAGAAGGATGTTACAGATCCAGGGGAAAAGTGGTTGAACTGGTTACACTCCATACTTGGGAGGTTTAGCACAGACTTTTAGGAAGTTATTTTAGAGATATGCGGTAAATATTTGTTGCCTCAATCCAGGGTCAGGGAGTTTTAGCAAAAGCAAGTCTCATAGCAATCTAGGTACAATGCAGGCCTGATTTCCCACAGGAAAACCTATCCATGGGTGCCAAACCTCGCACCCCACTGGATTTTCGGAGTAGGGGCTGGGCTACATTCCTAGGCCACGCGAAACGGTTCTCTATGATTACACATTGATGTTTCTCTCTCTCTCCCTCCCTACCCCTACCTCTAAAAATAAATCAATACAATCTTAAAAAATAAAAAGAGGATATTTTAAAAAAGAAAAGGATCTTCATCTAAAGAATGTGGTCGTGTGTATATGGTGGGTTCAGGAGGGAGTACTTTAGTAGAATGTGCTTGTGGAAAACCAGTGGGCTACTTGCAAGAGGTACAGCTGCCATTTGGACCAACTGAAAGCACCACTCCAGGGAGAGTTTGGAACTTGTCAGCAGAAGAAACGGAAGCTTCTGGTTAAGGTGAGAGTGTATGTTTCCCTTTGGTGACCAGGACAAAATGGTCCCAGCCTGGCAGCACAGTCGTGATTTGCCCACAGTATTCAGCAGACCTTGCAACTTGGTATGGCTGTTTAGTTCGGTCTTTCTAAATTTCTCTTAATGGAGAGAAATTTCCATTCCCTGGAAGACCGCAGAAGGCACCTGGAAGAGTTCTCTGTTTCAAAAGATAACAATGTTTTGGGAAGATGGAATGGTGAAGTTGCCTGAAATATGGCAGAGGGCGGTTGAACAAATCGGTGAAATCATTGTTCAGTCATGTCGTTGGGGGAAAATGAAAAATGTGCCTATCATTGCATCTTACGGTAAAAACCAAAGGGACCCTTCTGCAAAGATCAAAGTACTTGTATTCCAAATGGGCATCTCTGCTGCTGCCTGGTGGCCATTTTGGGGCATGACATCTTAGTGCAGGTCAGCAGGAAAATTGGTTGATTCCAGTGGAATATCAATGACTTTTGGCAGCAATGTTAGTTACAAGTGCATTTCAAAACATCTAAATGTAAGGATTATCAGGTTGCGATTGGTTTCTAGATTAAGGGCAAAGGGAGCGCTGAACGTGTGTTATGTGACATTTGTTGGAACTGGCTTTTAGCATAATAGTCAGGTTTTTACAAGGTCTAAGTATGCTTGAAAATGTTTGTAATTTGCCTAGTGTGTTGCAGCTTCTTTAAACAAGGGGGAAAATAAAACTTATTCAAAATTTCCTACTCAGAGGAAAAATAAAATAAAATAAAATAAAATCGCTGTCATTTTACGTACGTGCCTAGAGATGACTAGAGGCACGTTTCCTATAGTATCTTGGCTTCATTTACTCCTTTTGGTTCTTCAAATGAGTACAACTCTTGTACAATTTGAGGTTTTGTGTCTAACACATGTGTTTAAGGGTGCAGATTTTGTTCTCAAGTTTAGGTATGTAGTATGTTTAGTATCATTCAGTTCACACTATTTTGTAACTCACATGGTGCTTCACTTTGGAGGTTCTCTAGAAGTCTGTTTGAGAAGTACCAAGCAGGAGAACTTTCCAGTAACCCATTTTCAGTGAATTCTAGCTTAAGTGCTGCGAGAGCAAAACACATACTGTAATTGATTTCAATGGTGTGATTCTGGTTGAAGCTTTCTTTATACCAGGTTGCCCCATAAGTCAGTTCGGTTCCTGCCCACCCTCGCCATCCTGCCCCTTCATGTGACTCTGGATTGCGTACCTGTCTTTAACTTCATTTGTAACTCTTCTGTTAGACTGTATCATGACAGATGTCATACCAGCATGCATTTAAAGAAAAAACTCATCAAAACCGTTGAGTGACCCCGGCTGGTGTAGCTCAGTGGATTGAGCGTGGGCTGGGAACCAGAGGGTCCCGGTTTGATTCCCAGTCGGGGCACGTGCCAGGGTTGCGGGCCAGGTCCCCAGTGAGGGCCATGTGAGAGGCAACCATACATTGCTCTTTCTCCCTCTCTTCTCCTCTCTCTGAAAATAAATTTTTTAAAATCTTAAAAAAAAAAAACCGTTGAGTGATTTTGTGGCCATTTTCATACTGAGGATGGAATAACATAAGGAACACTTTTGGCACATTAGGCTTTGTCATTTCAAGAAAGGTGAAAGCACAACTGGAATGCAAAAATAAAGACTTGTGTGTATGGAGAAGGTGCTGTTAAGTGATGAAATGTGTCAGAAGCGGTTTGCGAAGCTTCGTGCCCAAGATTTCTCACACAAGGGTGCCCCACGGGTCTGGCAGACCAGTTGCAGTTCAGAGTCATCGAGTCCAGATGTTAACTGAGGACAGACCACATCGTGCCATGCGGGAGACAGGTGACATACTGAAAGTATCCAAATCGAGTGTCGAAAATCATTTGCACCTGCATGACTACATAAATCGCTTTGATGTTTGGGTTCCACAGAAGTTAAGCGGGATCATTCTTCCACATGAGGTTCTGTACGGAAACATAATGACACCATTCTGCTTGCAAGCAAATTGTGAGGGGGTATGAATCATTGAAATTTAAAATAATGTGGAAAGGGAGAGATGGTGGGCAATTGAAGGAACCACCACCAACAGCCCCTCCACAGGGCGGTCTTCATCCAGAGGAGGTCATGTTGCCTATGTGGTGATACCAGAGGGAGTCCTGTAGGAGGAGCTCCTTGTGGAAAACCAGTGGGTATTCGCAACACGTGCTGCCCCATCAGACCAACTGCAAGCACCAGGGAAAGAGTCGAAGCAGAAGATGCGAAAGCTTCGGGATGAGGTGGAAGTGCACGTTTCTCTTTGGTGACCAGGGAAAACCGATTCCAGCCTGGCTGTGCAGTCGTGATTCCTCCGCAGTACTCACCAGCCTTGCACCTTCTTGTGGCTATTAAGTTTGGTATTCCGAATTTTTCTTTGTGGAGAGAAATTTCCCGTTCCCTGGAAGACTGCAGAAGGCACCTGGAAGAGCTCTCTGCTCCTAAAGGTAACAGTGCTGTGGGATGATGGAGTGGGAAGTTGCCTGAAAGATGGCAGAGGCCAGCGGAACTGAATGGTGATGACGTTGTGCAGTCACGTTGTTGGGGAAAAATGAAAAGTGTACCATCATTGCATGTTACCCTAAAAAGTGAAGGAACCTTTTAGCCAAGCCGTTAGTGGGATATGCGTTGCATCTGTCGGTCTCTGCTGCCATCTCGTGGCCATTTTTAGGAACGACACCTTAGTGCAGGTCAGCAGGAAAAGCGGTTGATTCCGGTGGAAAGACCTTTGACTTTTCATAGTAGTGTAATTTAGGAGCGCAGTTGAAGATGTCCACATGTCAGGACTGTGCAGTTACTTTGCGACTGATCTTCAGATATCCGCCAAGGGAGCAATAAGTGTGTTTTATGTGACGTTTCTTGGAATCGGCTTTGTAGCATAACTGAGGCAGGTTTTTACAAGTGCGAAATTTGCTTGAAAATCTTTTGTAATTTGCTCTTTCCATTGCAGCTTCCTTAAATAACAGAGTTCAAATTTATTTGAAATTTTCCACCAAGAGGTAGTAAAATTTTAAGTAAAAGACAAGGGCTCTCGTTTTATGTATGTGCCCCTCAGGACATGTCTATGGGCTCCTTTCCTCCACTTTATCTGGACTTCGTTTACTATTTTAGGTTCCTCGAAGGGGAGCAAAACATGTGCATTTCCAGCTTCTGTTGCTAACCTGTGCATTCAAGTGTGGAGATTTCTTTCTCAAGTTTTAGTACAGAGTCATGTCGAGTTATTTTGGTTTTTTTAAATTTATTTTAATTTATTTATTTACATTTATTTTTTAAAAGTTTTTATTGATTATGCTATTACAGTTTTCCCAGTTTTTCCCCCTTTATCCCCCCTCTGCTGTGCACCCCCAACCTTCCAGCATTCCCTCCCTTAGTTCATGTCCATGGGTTGTACTTATAAGTTCTTTCAGTTCTGTGTTTCCTATACCATTTTTGACCTCTCCCCACCTCTTTTATGCCTACTAATTATGCTTCTTCTTCCCTGTACATTTTCCCCCCTATTCCTCCCTCCCCCTTCCCCACTGAAGTCCCTCCATGTGATGTCCATTTCTCTGATTTTGTTCTTGCTCTAGTTTTTTGCTTAGTGTTTGTTTTCATTGTTTTTCTTTTCTTTTCAGTTCATTTGTTGATAGTTGTGAGTTTGTTGTCATTTTACGGTTCATAGCTTTTGATCTTCTTCAATTTCTTAGATAAGGCCCTTTAACATTGGGTATAATAAAAAGGGCTTGGTGTTAATGAACTCTTTAACTTGACCTTATCTGGGAAGCACTTTATCTGCCCTTCCATTCTAAATGATAGCTTTGCTGGATAGAATCATCTTGCATGTAGGCCCTTGCCTTTCATGACTTCAAATACTTCTTTCCAGCCTCTTGCCTGCAAGGTTTCTTTTGAGAAATCAGTTGAGAGTATTATGGGCACTCCTTTGTAGGGAACTGTCTCCTTTCCTCTTACTGCTTTTAAGATTTTTCTCTTTAGCCCTAGCTGGTGTGGTTCAGTGGATTGAGGGCCAGCCTGCGAACCAAAGGGTTGCCAGTTTGCTTCCCAGTCAGGGCACATGCCTGGGTTGTGGGTTAGGCCTGCCATGGGCTGGGGGGGGGCACATAAGAAGCAACCACATATTGATGTTTCTCTCTCTTCTTTTATAAAAAAAAGATTTTCCTCTTTATCTTTTTTTTTAAAAGATTTTATTTATTTATTTTTAGAGAGAGGAGAAGGGAGGGAGACAGAGAGGGAGAGAAACAGCAATGTATGGATGCTTCTCACGTGGCCCTCATAGGGGACCCGGCCCGCAACCCAGGCATATGCCCTGACTGGGAATCGAACTGGGATCATCTGGTTCCCAGTCCGCGCTCAATCCACTGAGCTACACCAGCCAGGGCTCCTCTTTATCTTTAATCTTGGGTAACTTAATGATGATGTGCCTTGGTGTGTTCCTCTTTGGGTCCACCTTCTTTCGGACTCTCTGGGATTCCTGGACTTCCTAGAAGTCTATTTCCTTCACCAGATTGGGGAAATTTTCCTTCATTATTCATTGAAATTAATTTTAAACTTCTTGATCTTGTTCTTGTCCTTCTGGCACCCCTATAATTCAGATATTGAAACATTTAAAGTTGATGCAGAAGTTCCGAAGCTTCTCCTCATTTCTTTGAATTCTTGTTTCTTCATTCTGTTCCGGTTGTATGTTTATTTCTTCCTTTTGTTCCAAATCATTGATTTGAGTCCTGGGTTCCTTCCTGTCATTTTTGGTTCCCTGAATAATTTGCTTTATTTCACTTTGGGTAGTCTTCATTTGTTCTTTCATTTTGCGACCAAGCTCAATCAGTTCTGTGAGCATTTTGATGACCAGGGTTTGAACTCTCCATCAGAAAGGTTGGCTATCACTTAGTTCTCATCACTTAGTTCTCTTTTTGGAGTTTTGCTCTGTTCTTTCCTTTGGGCCATAGTTCTTTGTCTTGGTGCACCGGTGTGGTTGGTCTGGTTGACTGTTTCTTTAAGTCCTTGGTTGTCGGAGTTCCATGCAGTTGATTTTCTGGCACTTCTGGTTGTTTATTGATTTTAGATTGGTTGTTATCCTCCTTTTGGTTGTGCGGGGAAGCAAAGGATTTCTACCTACACCTCCGTCTTGGCCGGAACCTCAAAGAATCTGATATTGTTTTTTGAAACTTGCTCCAGGGTACAATATGGTCAATGTTAAAAAAAAAAAAAAAGTTCCAAGCACGGTTCTCTGTCACCATCTCTTGTTCATTTTGGGACTAGCACCTTAGTGATGGTCAAGAAAAATGTCTGATTGTGGTGGAATATCAATGACTATTGATGACAATGGTATTTAAAAGTGTATTATAAATGTCTAAATGTAAGGACTGCCCAGTTACCTTGTGACTGGTTTCCAGGTTAGGGTAAAGGAAGCAATAAAGGTGTTTTATGTGCCATTTGTTGGAACTTGCTTTAGTGTAATAGGGTCAGGTTTTTAGAAGTTCCAAGTGTGCTTGAAAATCATTTGTAATTTGCTTTGTTTGCTGTAGCTTCTTTAAACAATAAAGAAAGTAAAATCTATTTAAAATAAATTTTAACCCAAGAGGTTAAAAATAATTAAAACGCTATCATTATACACATAAAAATCAACTGAACCGTTTGGCCAAGCCACTAGTATGTGTCCCAAGTGTGCATCTCTGCTGCCATCTCATGGGAATTGTTGGGAATAACATCTTGGTAGAGGTCAGCAGGGAAAGTGGATGATTACAGTGGAATATCAGTGACTGTTGATTTTTTTTAAGACTGCTTTGAGGTACAAGTCTCGGGTCCCAATGTAAGTGACCAGTTCCTTGGGACCACTTTTTATGAGCACATCATCTAGATCAGACACCGGATTTGGGGGTGCACCATTGGTTCTTTTCTTTGATTATATCTTTGAATTATTCTTTGTATATATAAAAGATATTTATTTCTGCTTGTTATTTACCACACAATTTACTAAGTGGTACTATTTATAATAACTTTAAGTTGATATTCATGAGTTGCCAAGGTAAATAAGATATCATGCAATAATAAAATTACTTTAGTTTAGCTGTATAATGCATGAAAAAATAGTTAAAGCTTGGTATAAAATATGAAGACATGAAGAGTTAAAAATGTGTTAGTTATAAGTTCATTCATAATTAAATAAAATAATAACATGATTCTTAGCATTGTAAGTGAGTTCAGGACCTGGAAGAGTGGTGTTCTAAAAATCATAGGCACTTTGTAAGTAAAATTGTGCCCCTTGTAGGTTATCTGAGGAACTCATAATATGGCAAATGTCCACATTT